>CM076584.1:182388855-182584554 GCA_034641835.2 Pinus albicaulis
ATCAAATTTGAACACGTCAGAGCCCTTCAAAGGGTCTCTGGCACGTCAGAGAAGTGAGGAGCGAAATTTACTAGTAAAAAAAATTTAATTTTAAATTTTTACAAGTTTTAAAAGAAGGTTGAATAATACTATAAAATGTTTTTAGAAGTGCTATCCTGTCAGCGCCCGTCACATTTTTTTTTTCCAATGGTGGACGGGTCATGGGCCGGAACGCATTGCGTGGCAGGAGGAGTGAGCGGAGAAAGGACAGATTACCCAGCCAAGGAGAAATGGAAGTCGTGACTTTGAGTGAATTGTGACGGGTCTTCGTGGTTGACTCGTCACTGGTCAGTGGTTAGTGGTTACTCCAGTCTGTAAAGGTTGCTCAATGCTGCCCAGTGGACTGTGGTAGCGGAGGTATTGAAGAAAATTAATGACATTGCCAATTCCAAGCCGACTGGCAACGACCGTAATAATGTTCTTTACCAACTTCCAAGTTATTGCTCGAGCTTCAGACTCAGAGCTAAGGATTTTCTTTTCATCGCGTTGGAGAAGAGAAGAACTGCAACCTGCAAGTTTGCAACCTGTAGCGAAAGAGCCATTCCTCAGTCTCACTGCTCAGGACTCAGGAGTGTCAGGACTCAGAGCTCAACGATAAAATATTTTCAATCGGCTGCACAAACAACCAGGTACTCAAAACCCTTGAATCCGTCCCTCTTTCAGGCCTGTCTGTGTATACACAATTCCATATTGTTTATGTTCAGAAGTTCCTCTGCTCTCTAATGTTTCTTCGTGTATGCATAACAGGAAAACAGACAGGGGAACAACCAAAGTCAGGAACAGAGGGAGACAACAAAGAACCCTGAGGATCTCAGTGCATTTGTAAGTTTTTTCGTTTGGTTTTAAACGAGTTGGGCTTAACACACGTTCCCACATATACACACAAATTTGATGGACAAATAGACGGTCTCTCATAATCTGTAAAACCAATAATGGAAATTCCAGAATTTGGAACGCCTTTTTGATTTGAATGTTATTTTCAATGGGTGATGCATTTTCTTGTTGTTTAAGCATGCCCAATTGCAATGCTGACCAGTAGTCATGATATACTGCATTGATTTGAGCATACTGACATTATATCGAGAGTGGGTCATTTTTTTCTTGTGTTTAGCACATCCAACTGCACAGCCAAGAGTGCAATAGTACTTTTCTACGTTGTTGGCACATTACGGTGTTTTTTTGTTCTTTTGGATGGCGTTTTGTCCATTTTGATGATCCTCCACTGTAATTTGAGTTATTTTGTGGTTTACTTCTTTCTTTGGTCGAAAATATGATGAAGCATGCATTACGCCGTTGATAAATTTTATAAAAATATGATGTCTGCACAAAGACGAAGGCTTAGGCATGGATCACAATTCCATAGTCTTCAGGTTGTGTGTCTGAGGGTAGGAATACGTCTTACTGTCTCGCTAGGGCTATGCCAGACGTGCTAAGATATTGTTTGCAGTGGCTTCACAAGCATACTGTGAGGGTTTTGCCAAGAATGATTGTTTGATGGAGTACCAAATTACATGGTTCTTGAAGCATCTCAAAATCTAGTTCAGGAATCTTGCTCTAGCATACTACATTCAATGATCTTTGATTTTATTTCCACAGTAATAGTAAGATAGGGAGCTTGGCTCCATTTCCTAGAATGTCCATATTGAATTGTTGTGGCCAGATGGAGGTGCACAAAATGAACAATGGTTATGAAATTTAAGCTCCATATGGTAAGTGTAATGACAACGCTAGATAGTTGACAGTTAGTCAAGGATAAGAATTAGAATCACAGGATAAAATAAATCAGGAGCGAGCTCGTAATGGTAGTGGACATTAAATTATTGGAACTTCCAATGACATAATGGATGGATGCAACTCCATCTCATACTCTGCTTGGTTCTAAATCTTAGATTTATTTGGTTTTATAGCTCTGTATGGCGCAGTGGGCATTCAATTATTAAAACTTTGAAATATTGTATAGTGCAGCTGCAGCCCATACTTTGTCTAGCCCTAACCCCTAGATTATTTTTCTTTATAGCATTAATAGAGTTTGAGTATAAAACGTATAGGCTTGTTCAATCCTACCATAGCCATAGAATTTTTTTGCTTTCTTTCTTTCTGCAAGACTGCAACAATATAAGGTTCACCGTTCAATAGTATTGGCCCATTAGGTCCCATAATTGACTGCGATAAAAGGTCTAATAAATTCTACCTCGCCCCAAAAGGGGAAAAAATGTAATAGTATAATAATATTTACAGTACTTTGTAAAATAAACACTATAAGTTGCAGTTATCACTTCAAACTACAACGATTACCCTACCTTAAAATCATCCATCTTTAATCAATTGTAGAAAGATAGTGTTTGACATAAATTGTGTTATGGGTGCATTTCAAATTACTGCAGATAAGGTAAAACTCTAAACTATATCATCTGCTAGCCTGGTTAAATTGCATAAATTTTCTATTATGGGATTCATGTGATTTTCTTTATGGATGTGTTAGAATAGGCAAGCCTGTAATTGCTTACACTAATACGTTTCTAAGGCTGATTCACGCTAACGAACAAAAATAGTCTTGAAGTTTGAACGGTATTCTTATGTAAGATTTGACCATCTTGATAGCGTTCTACAGTTTTTCTTATTAGTATCAACTTCAAGTAATTGGAGATAGTACTAGGGATGACTGACTTATGTTATTACATTTTCTCCTAAATGCTTAATTCTAGTTCTGATAAAGTGTTGATTGGTTTAATCAGATGGAATTTTGAATTTCCAATTTATTCATTCTTCAGAATGCACTACTACATTGTAACTGTAGAGAGGTTGTTTTTGACAAAAAACTGATTTATCAATTCAAAGGGGATTTTAAAAGAAGCTTGTGAAGATTTCTATTTTGTTCTTGTTTGTTATGGTTTTATCAAGGATTGTTCTATTCAAAGTTTGGCTTGGCTTGTTTGGATTGATTGATCATTGATGATGTGTATTTCTCAGTCAAAATCAATGAGTGACTGAGTGACTTAGGACCCAAAAAAGAAAGAATTTTCAAGCATCAAGTGACACGGAGTGATAAAATCCTCATGGAATGAGGCATAGTATTACCTCCAAGTTCTTGACAAAATATATATACAATCACCAAGCACAAATCCTAGGGCAACTTGATAACACCTGCTGTCACCTTGGTGGTCATTCACTTTAGGTCAGCTCTCCTTTGGCTTAAGGGGTGCTTCCCTCAGATCAAATCACCCATCCGTGTTTCCCTCAGATGCAGATCTGCAAATGAGATTAGTGATTTGATTACTTTATGGTTTTGGAGTATGTATTTGATGAAATCGAAGAGGACAAGTACGTTATCCTATTAGTGATTTCGGTTGGAAGGACAGTTTAAAAATGAACATTGATAAGTCATACTAAAGACAAGCAACGAGGTGTATCAAATGAGGGTATCCTAGCTCTGCATTCCAAAAGAGTTTTAATAGACAATAAAACAATTTAAGCAATGCAAGATGGAACCTCCTTCACTATTGTATATGTAAAAGTCTTTTATTAACATAAATATTGATGATTTTGTCTTTCTGAAAATGAAATGTAAAAATAATGTGTTGTGGTCAATTGAAATGTTTTTTTTTTAAAGCCCTTCATCATGGAAGGGCGACATAAATATATGCTGCCCTTCTAATTGAAATTAAGACATCCTTGGTGACTAATCAAGAGATCAATAAAACAATTAATTGAAAAATCCTCGAGAAAGGAGGGAAGTCCGAATGCAATAATGGATAGCATAATCCCAAGACAGTAAGCCATAGCCAATTGCATCATCATGCACTGTAGTCAATCCCACCAACCCAACCACCCATAAATAGCAGTCGCCACTGACCACAAGCTGTAGTAATACTCAGAGAGAAATACCTTGAGAAGCTCAGAATGTGATAGCATTATCCCAAATGGATTGATACTGACGGAAGTCGAACTTAAATACATGTTCAGACTGAGAAAAATCCTCATTAGCGGATGTTAGGAAATGATGATTACCAGACCACCAGCCCAACCTCTCTTATCGAGCTGCCGTCACCGTCCTATAAACGACTGATACCCAGAGAGATAAGAAGCCTCGAGAGAAAAACCACATGATAGCAAAGGGGTCAGATCCTAGGAAAGCAATTCAAAATAACCGGAAAGCATAACGTAAACAAAACTCAACGAGACTCATGTCATCGGAAAAACCAGGCCAGAAACGACCACAACGCTAGACATGGCAGCAACAACAGCACATGCAATCAGGAAAAGACCACCAACTCTTACATAGGCAAAAACTGAAACTCTTGCATGGGCGAGATATGAAGATGGAGTCCACCCATTTACACCATAAAGAGTACCAATGACCTGCCCGGTGTGTGTCATGTGCACATGATTCCGATGACGAGTCCTGGGAAGAATATGCTTGTTGTAGACTACAATCCTCGTGACTTATCATCAGTCTTATGTTCTAAGTATATGGCTTTGAGAATAACAATGGATATACCAATTAATACAGAGATCATGCAAACCTCGAAGCCCTCCAGTAGATTCATAGAAATTACTATAGAAAGATAGGGAATGTTGAATGTTCCGTTGACACAAATAAACAAAACTAGTGTTCTTTCTTCAACTTCAATAAACCACTGTATGCAGTTGGCTTTTTAGCTTCCTTCGTTACCCTCTCCCTCATTCTATTCTTCGTTACCACAACTTATACCAATAGGCTGATAGAAGGGTCCCTGAGGAATCAATGGGAAACCTGAATGCTTAAAATGAAAGGTTTTCACATGATAATCTCTTTAACTACTCATATCAACTCATATCTTGGCCTTCTCCAATTTCTGTCAGTCGGAATAGCTACAGATTCACCCATCTAGAGTACGGATTAGATATCTTGGCCCTCGACTCTCAAATCTCGGTAACCTCTGGTTCTCGGTCGCAACAGATGCTTTTAGACAACAACACAGTAAACACTCAAAGGAAAGACAAAAAAAAAATATTCAAATTTCTTACTCATATCATACTTTCGTGCAGTGATTACAAGCTTCACAATTTGTTATACACTAGTTCTGATAAAACCAGATTGCACACAATTGAACAACCTAGATTTGGTGTCTCAAACCTCAGCCATCTGGCTCTGATACCAAAACAGGGATGAAGACAATGAAAACTTGAAGATTGCATTCCCAGTTACCAAATTTTTTACACACAGCCCGCTAAATATCCTAGTGATTCCATATATGCTTAAAATTTTCCAACAATTCTCACATGTCACCTAATTTACTCTGCTATGTACAAAAACCATGTTCCGGATTCTCAAAATTTGCATTCTTCTTCCTGGAATATTCTTTCAAAATCTGCTGCCTGAAAACTACTGCGAAATTTGACATTTTAGCCATTGTTTAAATGAAGGTTTGAACAAATCACCCTCCAAAAACACTGATGGAATTCACTTTGTAAATCCTCTTAAGAAGCTTTTCTATTCTTACCAGCAATATCACAGAAAATAATCAAAGATGAGGTAACTAGTGTCTAGATGAGAAAAATAATAACGATAATGTCGAATGGTAATGTTGCAGTAGCATTACATACGGAACAGAGGCATGAAACTTCGCAAGGAATGTTGATGCCGATGATGATGATGATTCCTTACATCGATAACTGAACACTTAAATTCTGCGTTCCCATAACAATACCTTTCAAAATTACCTCGGTGTTGGATTTGGTACACTTGGAAAATTCGTTTGATTGGAATTATTGACATCCGAACACTTAGCTAACACTACATTTATAACTGTCTACGCTCTTGACATTTGATAGATAACCCCGAGTTCTTATATTGGCAACTGGTCAGATCATGCACCTCTTTGTCTTGCCAGGGAAACATATCCCACATGCAAGCGACAAAATTAAATACATGTGATTATATACTCTCGTACTCACAGCACATGGGCCTGGATCGTGCACACTATGTTATTCTCTTCGCGATGGCTTGGTGCTTGATATGTGGTCCTCGACTTGAAGTGTGACTCATGGTAGATAGCATGGGTCTGTTTTTGAATGTTTGAGGGCCCAATATATTTCATTATAATAACCTTGCGTAAGCTTGAAAGCATATAAAAAGCCAATTTTTTATTTATTCATTTTTTATTATTTTCCCATAGAATTATAACAGAGTTATCTCTTGCCTTCAAAGATAATTTTTACGCTTGTCCACCTGATCAACGATGCATAATTTTAAGAGTAAAATGAACTTTTTAACCAAGTTTTTTTTTTTTTTTAAAGCCAAATTTGCAAATTTTGACAACAAATTATCTAGTGCCAACATTAGCTTCAACGGGGTAGTAAAGGAACCATAGCTCCAGTGCCTGCCTATTCAACTTTTCTCCCATGGAAAACTCAATTTCAAACTCTGTTGTTGATCTTTAAAGGATCCTAGAAACACATATGCTAAGTCAATCTTCCGTTGGAAAGTTGCTTCTGAGCACTTTCTTACGGAAACACCTGCAAAATGATCTGATCCAACCATTCCTATACAAAAAATTTCTCTAATCTTCATACTTGGTCTCTCTTTGGAAATAATTTGAAGGATGAAATATTATATACAATATCTCAATCATAATAATCATTGGTTAAAATCAAAGGACTCGATAAAAACTTATAGGATTCTAACATAGGCTCCCAAGGGGATGTCATCCTCCCTGTGAGGTGCCAAGAACACCGTAGACTATTAGTCTGATCCATTGGGCCGATCCCAAATCTGCAACATTTCTACCATAAATCTCTGCGACTGAAAATCTCGAACTGAAATCAAAACCTTTCTGCAAACTGAAATCTAAAACACACTAAACTGAAATATGAAACGCAATCTCAAACTGAAAATAGAAATAATTCTTGAAAAAATGTTCAAGGAATTGAGCTTATTTTCACACTACTACCTAGCCTACACTGCTGGAAATCGTGTTGAATCAAATAATACAAAAATTCCAATGAAGCCAGTGAAGTAGCTTCTATAATAAGTGGACTGCTTGACTGCTTATTAGCAAAATAAAGTGGACAACTTGACTTTTTGTCCACAAAATCAAAGCTGTAATATGTAATGATAATTGCTGATGGATCTGGTCCGTATAATGAAAACATGGTTGAAGACTTAAGCTGAAAAGAACCTCGATGTATTTTGCTATAGGATCAATAAAGGCGTGATTAATTATGTTACCTTTCAGGCCTTCAATGACCAGTCGATCATGGATGATTTAATCAGTTGTATCCTCAAGGTTAAACCCTGATTCCAACTCTACGGTTTCAGTCTTGTACTTGAAAACATACTTCTCATCAATCTACAAATCAAAAGGAAATACAATCTCCTATTGTTTTGGAGAAGGAAGATTTTCCAAGAATTGTTTAGGATCGTGGCAATTATATGACTGAATATGAAAATCCAAAAATTCAATACCCTTCTTGAATCTTTCAGCAACTAACTCAAGAAAACAAATTTTTATTTTAGGAGAAAATTTGCTCGATTTCAAACAATGAAACACGACCGTTGAAAAATCTTCATTGATTTGAAAATCGGCTAATTTATCCCAAACTTGTTTTAAAACTTCACAAGATAGAGGATTTTCCACATACCCCGTCATCTCATTTAGCGAGAAATCTAATAAATGTGTAGTGGAGTCACCATGAATTCTCTAAAATTTGGATTCTTTGATAGTGGATTAACCCTGAAAACTTTGAAGCTCTGGATACTTTGAACATGGAGTCACCAAGTGAATGATTCAGCCTTCTTGTGTCTGATCATTGTCCACCATCAACAATCAGATCTGGAACTTGATACACTTTTCTGAGGAAGATGAAATGTTCATCCCCAGTATGGTCACCACTATGTTATCACTCCGTAATTTCAAGGCTGAAGAAAAAACCACAAAGGTAACATCAAAACCACTTGCAGAATTGGAAACTAGCCTTTCCAATCCTGGAGAGGGCTCTCTCTCAAAGGATTTTCAATCATCACAGTTTAGGATTTTAGGCTAGGTATAATGATCAAGAAATTGGTTTTAAAGTTTGGGTTTTCGGGAACATAGTTACTTAGATGAAATAGGTAACCTGACCTCAAAACGGGAACTCTAGCCCAAAAACTCTCAAAAAACATGAAAAAACACCCCCCCCAAAAAAAGTGTGTCTTCCAGAACGCACTTGTTTTTTTTTTAAGGTCAAATTTCAACATTTTCTAAAATTATGCTAAAAAAAAAAATTGTTTGTTGAAAAAAGGATTGAAAAAACACCCCAAAAAAAAAAGTGTGTCTTCCAGAACGCACTTCGTTTTTTTTTAAGGTCAAATTTCAACATTTTATAAAATTATGGTAAAAACAAAATTGTTTCTTGAAAAAAGGATTGAAAAAACACCCTCAAAACAAAACCAGTTGATGCTGGAATAACAAAAAAAAATTGTGTCATACTTTTGGCATTTTTAAAAATAGAAGTAACATTTTTTAATTTTTAAAATTCAAACATTAAAAAAAAACCTAAAATTTAAGAAAAAAAATAAATTAAAAAAATAAAAACATTGAAAAGCTTAAAATTTAAAAATATATGAAGATAAAAAAAATAAAAATAAAAACAAAGTAAAAATTTTAATTCAATCATTAAAAAAAACCTAAAATTTAAGGAAAAATAAAATAAAAAATAAACCAAAAAAAAATTAAGATTAAAATTTAAAAAAATATAGAAATTAAAAAATAAAAATAAAAACAAAATAAAAATATTAAATTAAAAAAAAAACAAGTAAAAAAAGGAAGGAAATTAAAAAAATAAAATATAGAAATTAAATTTAAAAAAGAAAAAAAAAATGCTTATTAAATTTAAAAAAAGAAAAAAAAAATTAAAACAAATAATTAAATTTAAGGAAATATATTAAATTTTAATAAATTTAAAAATTCAAAATTTAAAAAAAAAAAAACACTATTCAAATTAAAAGGAAAAAAAAAAAAAAATTAAAAATAAAAAATAAAAAAAAAATACAATAAAAATATCAAATTTAAAACAATATATATTAAAAAACAAATAAACTATAAAAAATAAATTAAATTTAAATTATAAAAAATAAAATATATATATGAACTCAAAATTAAAATAGGTATATACATCCAATTTTATTAAATTAAAAAAAAGAAAGGTTAATATTAAAATAACAAATTAAATTTAAAAACAAAAATATTAAATTTTAATAAATAAATGAATAAACAAATAAATTTTGAAAGAAAAAATAAATTTTAAATATAAAAGAAAAAAATATATATATATTGTTAAACGAAAACTTTAAAAACTTTAAAAATCAATTAAAAGTGGATTAAATCGAAATAAATTTAAAAAAATATAAAAAATTTATTGAATTTTATAAAATTATATTAAAAAACTAAAAGTAAAAGTTAATAACAATGAAAAAGTATGATAAGCTCGACGATGTGCCGGAGGTAGAGCTTGACGATGTGCCGGAGGTAACCCTACCTCCGGAGGGGCCGATCCAGGTCGCCTTATCACTGGCAGATCGCGCCCTGGTCGGCCAATTCACAGGTCTCTGGCCATCTCCTAAATCAACTGAAAGCTGGGTAGCCAGGAATTGGATCCCGCTGATCAAGAACAAAGTCACTTCTTATTTTCTTGGAAGAGGCTACTTCCTGTTTGAATTCAACACCAAGGAGGATAAAGACCTGATCTTCAGGAATGGGCCCTATTTCATGGGACCTCAGGGCCTTTACCTAAATAAATGGACCCCAGACTTTGATCCAGTTGTGGATGTTCCATCGGCAGTTCCTGTGTGGGTTCGGCTTCCTAATCTACCGGTTCACTGCTGGAACTGGGATTCCCTTAAATACATAGGCAATACATTGGGCAAGTTCATAGACAGAGCCAACAACAATGACCAATACGATTGCGCCCGGATCTGTGTCGAGGTAGATCTAGAAGTGGGCCTCCCCGAGGCCATCAAAATAAAGGTGGGTAGCTGGACACATCTGCAAGTGCTGGATTACGAGCAGCTACCGTTCAAATGCCGCAAATGCCACATCTACGGCCATTTTGCTAGAGGATGCCCGAACACAGGCGAATCAGAAAAAGGAAAGGAGGAAGGATGGAACCAAGTAAAGAGATCAAAGCTAAGTCACAAAAAATCAGGGGTACAAGGATCTCAACCTGCCGCTGCCCAAAATGTATCCTCGTCTAGAAGTCAAGAGAACAAGTTCGAGATCTTAAGCTCTGCGGAAGAAATTCCCAGGGAAGAGGAAAGATTGGACAAACCAGCAGAAAAATCGACCTCAGCAGAAACAAGACCTGCAGAGAGTATCATGGCAAGGAACAAGGAAAAGCAGACAGAAGCCTCCGAGGAGGAACATGACTCAGAGGAGTCTGAGGAAGAGGGAGAAATAGGAGATACGCAGACATCAGTTAGAAGATCTGCAAGGGGCCGGAAATCTGCAAGAGAAAAGAGAGATCAGGAAACTTACAAAGACAAGCTGCAGGGCAGCCAACCTACGCTAGAAAAACTCCTTGGCAAGAACTCGAAGCCGGTTAAAAATCAAGCTCCTGGCTCCAGAGGAGCCCCTCACCAAAGAAACAAATGATGAAGACCATCTCCTGGAATTGCAGAGGATTGGGGAGTAAAATAAAAGAAGAAGCAGCAAGAAGCCTCATTAGAAGAGAAACCCCGGACATCCTTCTGATCCAGGAGACCAAAATGGAGGACGAAGAGTTCCTTCAAATCAGCAAAAAGTTCTGGAAGGGAAGTAGCGGGCTAGCAGTATCAGCAAGAGGTGCCTCCGGGGGATTGGGCTCTCTCTGGAACCCCCTCAAATTTAGTCTGGTCACAGAGACTCACAATAGCCATTGGCTATTCTTGAAGCTACTCTCTAAAGATTCAAGGGAGACTATCTGCCTGTTCAATGTCTACGCTCCTAATAACATAGGGGAGAAAAGGAAATGCTGGGAATCCATCAGACAGCTGGCAGAGACTGAGAATCTGGGAAACATCATCATTGCAGGGGACCTAAATCTCACCCTACGCACGGATGAAAAGCGAGGAGGTACAATCGTAAGGGACCCAGCAAGGGAGTGGGTGGAAGACCTCATGCAGGACTGGGATCTTCTCGATATCCCTCCAGATAACGGTAAGTACACCTGGACCAATAAGAGATTAGGCCCTGGTCATATTGCTGCTAGACTTGATAGATGCTTGGTGCAAAGTTCTTTTCTTTTGCTTGGTTTAGAATCCAGACTGCATATCCTCCCATGTAGTGTTTCAGATCATAAGCCTATTCTGCTAGAGATGACAGGCCACAAGGATCTTGGTCCCATTCCATTTAGGTTCAATGCTCTTTGGGTTAAAGAGCCAGAGTTTATGAACCTGGTTCAAGAAAGCTGGAAGCTATCAGTGAAGGGTTCTCCCTTCTTCATTTGGGAAGAAAAACTCAGAAGATTAAAAGCTTCTCTAAAAACATGGGCCAAGGGTCTTCCCTCTCCTGCAAACGAAAGAAAGCAGGCCCAAGATATTCTAAAACAGCATCAATTTCAAAGTGAGGATGTAGAAATCACTAAAGAAGTTTTAGACAAGGAGGAGGAGCTGCAACAAATCTACCACAAAGCCTGTCTATCAGAAGAAGAGCACTGGAGGCAAAAATCTAGGAGCTTATGGCTTAAAGCGGGAGATAGAAATTCTGCCTTCTTTCATAAACAAGCTCAAGCAAGGAAAAGTTATAATTCTATAGCAGAAATCAAAGATGGCAATCTGATCCATAAAGACTTTGAGAGCATAAAGAAGGCAGCCTACAATCATTTCCAAAATCTGTATAAAGAAGAGGGAGAGACTGACCCAAAATCCAAATTCCTGGAGGTGATACCCCCTAGAATCTCCCCTCTTATCAACCAGCAGCTTGAAAAGAAGATCTCCATCCAAGAAATAAAAGAAGCCCTAGATAGTATGGAGCCGGACAAAGCCCCAGGCCCGGATGGCTTCACGGCCAGATTCCTCCAATCTTGCTGGCAGATTGTTGAGAAAGATCTCTTTAAGATGATCCTGAAATCACAAAATTGCCAAAAAATTGGGGGCAGCACTAATTCTGCCTTTCTTGCCCTTATTCCCAAGGAAAAGGGTGCAAAAGAATTTAATAGGTTCCGCCCAATCTCTCTCTGCAACATTGGGTACAAATTAATCACTAAGGTAATTGCAAACAGGCTAGCAGGCATCCTTCCAGGGATCATACCTGAGAATCAAGGAGGTTTTGTTCAGGGGAGACAGATTGTCGATAATTACATCCTGGTGCAAGAGGCTATTCACTCGAGTCAACTTCGCAAAGAAAAGGGTATGGTTATCAAATTAGATCTGGCAAATGCCTTCGACCGTGTCAGGCATAGTTTCCTATGGGAAGTTCTGAAAAAGTTTGGTTTTGGGACTGGTTTTGTAAACTGGATTCGAGCTAGTATTGCTGACCCATGGATTGCCCCCTTGGTGAATGGGAGAGCAGCTGGCTTCTTCAAAGCTTCAAGAGGACTCAGACAAGGCTGTCCCCTCTCTCCGCTGCTTTTCGTTCTTCAAGTCTCTGCCCTCAGCTTCTTCCTAGATCAGAAATTGGAAGATCAGGAGATTTTAGGGCTAAGTATAGCTAGAGGTGTGAAAAATGTAAATCATACTCTGTTCGCAGATGATACTCTCCTATTGGGGGCTGCCACAGCGCGCTCTGCCATAAGGTTTAAGGAGGTTCTTGATGATTTTAGTGAGGCTACAGGAAGCAGCTTAAACAAAGGGAAATGTAAAACTTACTGCTGGAACATTTCTCCTCACACTCTCTCTATCATCTCCAGGATTCTGGGCTTTGATGCCACCCTCAGCTGGTCCTCTTTTATTTACTTGGGTCTGCCCATCTTCCGCACTCTGGTTTATAGCAGAGATTGGACCCCTCTTCTGGACAAATTCAAGGCAAAATTCCAAACCTGGGGCTTCTCCTGGCTAAATCTTGCAGGTAAACTTGTCCTAATCAAATCTGTTCTAAGCAGTCTCCCCATATTCCAATTCTCTGTGCTTTTAGCACCCATTGGAATCATCAAGAGAATGGAAGCCTACATCCGGAAGTTTTTCTGGAAAGGTGGCAAACTCAACGATAGAAAAATTCCATTACTAAGTTGGGAGAAAGTTTGTAAGCCTTTGATGGAAGGCGGCCTCAACATCAAAGACCTCTGCTCTCAGAATATCGCCATGGGGGCCAAGCTCTTCTGGCGAATCATCGCTCCACACCCAGGCTGGGCACAAAGAGCCATCTGGAAAAAATACCTCAGGGGAAACAGAAAACGGTCTCTGGATAATCCTCTCCCCACAACAGGGACGCATCTTGTCAAACGCTGTTACAAAGCAGTGGCTTTAATCAAAGACAAAGCGTTCTGGATTCCGGGAAATGGCAAAAACATTAAGATATGGGATGACAGTATAATGCAACACCCTCCCATAGCATCGATTAATGATCTGCACGAACTGAGACTGTGGATGGACCGAGCTGGGTTTTATTCACTGTGGGACATATCTCAGTGGGCCGACAGAACTTGGCAGTGTTGGCATATCCCTCCCGTGCCTCCAGCGCTTGCGCAGGCCCGTCAGCATTTATTAACTCTGCTTAATGGTAAATCTCCCCTTCGCTCAAGCAAACAAGACGCACGGGGTTGGGGAGCCGGATCAGGCACTTACACTGTAGCGCAGGGATATCATTGCTTACAGGAACGCCCCTACGCTGCCCCCGATCCAGCTGTATGGAAGGGGCTGTGGCACCATAAAACGCTGCCAAAGGTCGACATTTTTTGCTGGATGCTCTGCCACAGAGCAATCTTAACAGAGGACAAATTGAAGAAAAAGGGCTTCCAAGGCCCATCTAGATGTCATTTATGCAGGGAAACTGAAGAGAGTGCCCAGCATATCATTCTGGAATGCAAATTTTCTAGAGCAGTATGGCAGATCCTCCTGAACTATTGGAAAACAGAGTTCCATCTTCCTGTTTATATTTCAGACCTATTTGCTAATTGGCACAGTTGCTATCCAGGAATCCTCCCAAAAAACGAAAGATTTAAAGCAGCATGGTTCTCCTTGCCAAAATTCATCTGCTGGCAAATCTGGCTGGAGAGAAATAGAAGAGTTTTTAGAGATGAAAAACTAAATCCTCAGCTCATCACCATCAAAGTAAAACACCTCTGGAAAGAAAATTTGGATGATCAGTTATCGGAAGCCAATTTAAATCAAAAGGATCTAGATTGGGCTGCCTCGTTGGGTCTTCTTTTCGCTGGAGAAACAAGACAGCAAAAAAGCACAAAAGAATGGCAATTCAGAGGAAGCAAGCAAGATCTTTCAGATTTGCTCATCAGACAAGCCCGACACTGTTTATTCTTTGATGGGGCTGCGAAAGGCAATCCCGGTTTGGCCGGGGCAGGAGGAATTATAAAGAACAAGGAGGGCATAACTGAGATTAGGTATGCTTGGGGCCTTGGGCATTCAACCAGCATTCAAGCTGAATCCTTGGCACTTCTGCAGGGCCTTAAGCAAGCAAACCTCACTGGGATTACAGATTTAAGTGTTATAGGAGATTCTCAGTCTATCATCAAAGTTCTGGTGGAGGACTCTTCTCCTACAGACCTCAGATTGGCTAGAGCGATCTTAAGAATTCGAAACATGGTGAAGGCTTTTAGAACTGTAAGCTTCCTCCATGTTCTGAGAGAAAACAATAAAGAGGCAGACTCAGAAGCCAACAAGGCGGTGTTGCTTTCTGAAGGCTCCCTTCTGGTTGACGAAATTGAGGGGTGGGACTCTATTCCATAAAGTTGCAATGTTTTTTCGACTCATTTTACATCAGTTTGTGTGTTTGTATAAGCTAGGGAAAATAACACAGATAGACGTCCTAGTCACGTGTACAAATGATGGATCCCCAAAACTTGGGATCTATGTTCAGATCAAGGTAGAAAGATTAAGGGCTAGGCCCGACATAATGTAACCCTGGGATGCATGCCGGGCCACTTTCTAACATAATTTCATAACTGCTCTTGTAAAAAAAAAAATATTTCCTTTTGGGGTTTCCCCGTTTAGACCATACACAACCTAATAAATGTGGTTTATTAAGTTATTTTACATATGAAAGCAATTTTACTTACCAGAAAATTGGTCTTACATGGTGTACTTGGGTCCATCTAATGATAATAGGTTAGATGACCAAAAAATGGTGTAACACCTGTAGGCGTCGTTCTATCAGCCTCCGGCGGTTATTCATTTTTTAAATAAATTTTTTTTAAATAATTTTGTTTTTTAAAATAATTTGTTTTAATAAAACTTTTTAATCTTGGTATTTTTTTTATTTTATTTTTTAAATTTTTTATAAAATTTAATAATTTGTTTTAATAAAACATTTTTTTAATTTTGGTTTTATTTTATTTTATTTTGTTCTTTAATAATTTCTTTTTTACTTTTGTTTTTTTTAATAATTTGTTTTAATAAAACAATTAAAAGTTCATGGAAACATTGTTATATATAAAAATAATAATAAAATTGTTATATAATATAATAAAAACATTGTTAAATAATAATTGTTAAAAATCTCAAAATATAACAAATATATATATATATATATATATATATATATATATATATATATATCATTAAACAACAATTATGTTTTGTTTTTAAACATTATATAATTAAAAAAAAAAAAAAATAATAAATTAAAAAAAAACATTTGTTTTAATATAACAATATAATAAATTAATAAAAAAAACTATATAACAACACAATTAAAAAAATAACAAAATATATAATATTATAACATTTGTTATAAATAGTTAGTAAATTTTTGTTTTTTTTTAAATATTAAACAAAAAACTCGAAGTTTGAAAATACTAGTTTATTTTATTTTTTATTATTTTATACAATTTAAACACATTTTTAATTTTTTTATAAAATGTATTCAAAACATATTATATAGATATATATACATATGATTTATAATATTTTGTTTTTTAAATGAAAAATTTTTATAGTTAATTTTCCCCGCTTTAATTTCAAACTATTTAGTTTTAGAAATAAATTTTGTTTATTAAATTTATTTTATCCGCAATATTTTTCCATTAACTAATATATATATATATATATATATATATACAGAAAATGGCATCAAAAAAAATTTATGTGAATGTTTTCGCACCTAGGCGCACAGCCTCCCAAATCTAAAGTTGCAAACGAACGCACTATGGACACTATTGGACGCAATAAGGATATTGTTTCACACACTAATAAAAGTCAAGCAAGTGCACTAGTGTTCATTAAAGCTTATTTCTGATTGGAAGAACGCAGAGGAAATAGATAAAACCGATTTCTCATGGTATCTTGAAGACAAATGAAATGGAGGCCGATATACACGATCTATCTAATTTGTGGTATGATTGACTTAAATGAGCCATATGATGTGATGGGCAGAAGTACGAAACATATGTATGGTCCCGAATACAAACACTATTTATGTTCTCTGCAAGAAAGGCTTAGAAACGTGAGAAGGTTAGATATCGTCTATCAATCGTCAAGCATGACACAGATGAAATAACTTCAAAATTTTCTCTCGAAGAAATATCAAGCAACATTGCAAATAACATTGTAAGTATGCTTATTTTTTATTTCCTCTATGCATTATTGTAAGGATGATCCAATTTTTATAAATTATTGATCATTAACATGTTATATTTTGTTTCATAGGATTTTGTTCTAGTCTTTTCAAACATGTTTGATGGTATTTATATGTTGGTGCCAAATGTTATGGATGTGATCAAAAATTTCCACAAAGACAAAGCAAGATGAGGAAAGGAGATTGAAGAAAAGAGAAATAGCTCGTGACATCGCAATCAAAGACAAAGAGGGGATCAACCAAGAGTCACTAAGGTGGGTCAATCTAGTAAACTTAAACATGTTTATTTTGAAGGTGTCGAACATGAAATGCAGTAAAAATTATGATAGAATTAGTGAGGAGATGAGAACTATTGTGCAAAAGGAGAAAAACAGACGTACACCAAAAAGAAAAATACAAAGATGTCTCTCTTTACCTCATGAAGGAGAGCTTGTTTATAAAAACCGATATGTTATCCAATAAGACTAGGAAATCAAATATTGGTGAACCCGTAAAGGTCATGAGCAACAGAAGAAGAGCAAATTGGAAAGCTCTCATGGAAGCGTAGAAATCATAACACCATGTGTTGAGTTAGAGGATGGCATTGTTAAAACAAAACAAAATGCTATTCGACAAGAGTTGAGGAAGAATAAATTAATTTCTCGTGGCACAAACATTTGAGCTTAATGTTAACCAATTTTATGGCCCAGCATGAAGGACAAGCTCAATATCAAATTAGAAAGGTCCATCACCCACATGTACATAATCTCAAAACATTGTTCGAAAGTTCAATCCATATGCGCATGTGGTGGATTATGTGGTTCTTGTCGACCCATGTCATGTTCCCAACAAACAAGCATTTGACAAGAAAAAATGTTTTGATTATAAATATTATGTAATTGGAGGGAACCATTCAATAGAGGCTAAGAGACAATTGATTGCGTATATCATCCCAATAACTATCTTTTTCAAACAAAGGAAATGCATCATTTACGCCGGCTTAACAGAAATGGAATCAAAATTATTGGCATGGGATCATAATGCGTATAATGAGTACAGAATGAAAATGAATTTCATCCAAAGGGTCGATTTATTCATAATGAATTCATAGAAAAATGTGGTGGGGATAAGACACAAGTTAGTGTAGCATTTCGAAAGGAATGTTTAATGGAAACAAAGTTATCAAATCGATGAAAAAAAAGCAAAGATGGAAAATTGAATACAAATCTCTTCAGAGCAGGTACGTATAACATTTTTCACTTGGAATTTAGAACTCGGGGAGATATGGGATTTGATTGATAGATTTTTGATCTGTGGGAGAATATTTCCACAAAAAATCGTAAGGTTAGAAAGAGTAAACCCATAATATTTACCAACATAAGAAGGGGGGTCCTGAAATGAAGCAGCTTCCAGAGGATATGACTATTACACCTTGGAGAACAATGCAAGGTGTGAAGGATGATAAATTAGTCAAATCAATATCAGCCTGTGTGAAGTCATGTGAATTATCAATGGAAGAAATGTGTGCAAAATTTCAAAAGTAAGTTTCTTGAATTATTTCTTATTTTTCTTTCATTATAATTTTCTTTTAAATAAAACATAATGATGTTGGTAGAATTTGTTATACATGTCAATATATTAACGTTTTTAACTCCTGATTTATTCACTGTAAAATTTTTATGAAAATACAAGAACACATGGTTAAAATTTGAATGAAGACAAAGCTTGGGATGATGTTGTACGCTAACTACCTGCAAGCAAGTTCTACATCAACAATAAAAGAGTTTTATATTTCATTCAATAAGGTATGTTGATTTATAAATTCATTTTATTCATATTTAAACTATTTTTATTTTATTACTTATACATATCTATATATATATATATATATATATATATATATATATATATATATATATATATATATATATATATATATATATATTTTTATGTCATTAAAGATGTCGAAGAAAGGATGGAAATGGAGTACCAAATACTTTCAAAAGCTTTATTGAAAAAATTAAGATGGAGAACATGAGAAGGAAGTGTCTTATGAATGTTGAACTAGATCCTACTCTTAATCATTACATTTGGAATGGGATCGACAGTGTCCAATATCAACATACAAGGTGACCATGAAGACATTGCATCACTAATACCTAAAAGGGAATATGGCCTAGTTTTTGTATATTCCTCATGGTTTCAATTTCCCGTACATTGAATATGATAGAGAACCATATACTTATCAAGCTTTTAGTAAAGTGGTTACTGGGTTTTCAAGAAGTGACAACATCACCACTTTGGCGATTTGTGACATTTCATTCAGACACACACAGCTCTAATGTTATTAACAAGCTTCAAGGGTAAAGCAAACTCAAGGATGCAACTTACATGGTAAGATTTTGAAATTGTATGTTTGATTCCTCCTAAAAAATTTTATTCATGTAAAATTTAATTGAACTTTTACTATGTTATGTTACTGCAAAAAGTCAAATATTGTTTCTTCGAAGATCACTCTATTATAAATGATTGTGAGTTCATCCATGTTGAATGTTGGACAAAATACGATAGCTATAAGCATATTATTATGAATCGAGTAGATGGGAAGAGTCATAGTCAAGTATTGGTTTATGATGCAAATGAAGAAAACTAACCTATGAGGATAAAGATGCAAAAGGAGATATAGTTAACATTTATCAAAAAAGCACAAGCATCGATTAACTATCTTATAGATTCATGTTCAAATGAAGGAGAATGGGTTTTGGATTTATTCTCTGTGTTCGTGTAAGTTTTATTATACAAATTTAAATTTAAATATTGTCTTTTTTACTTTTATGTCTCCATACTAATTTTCTTACTTATTTTTTTTGTGCTTAATGATTAGGTACAACACTAGCATGTTGCCTACTAAAAGGAAGAAATTGCATTGCCATTGAAAAAGACCCAGCCTATGCAAATTTATTCAACAAAGAATTAACGCTCTTAAATTCCTTCCAAATGCGAAGTAAGAAGTTGGTTTGAGGAAAGGAGATTTTAATGAATCACGTGTGGCAAAAAGCAAAGGGAACCTCAACCACCATTATATGGAATGATTGGAAAGGGACACTGAAGATTTGGTCGACATGAAAGATCCATTAGAAGACGGCAATGATCAAAATGAAGAAGAAAATGTTGTGGAAGAAGCCATCAATGTTGTTCTAGATGATGTTGAAGATGTATTAGTTGATATTGTTGATGATGTTTAAGTTATGCTTGCAAACAAAGCTTATTTTTTAGAACTATTAATCAGCTTTTTACTTTTAATGTTTAGAATTTCGATATTTTATGAGAACAACCCTTTTTTTTGCAAAAAACATGTGATTGCTATTATTTTTTGACATAAAATTCAATAAAAATGTTGTTTTCTTAAGTTTTTTTTTTTAAGATTCTCCCAAAAAATTAGTTTATTTAACATGTTTTTTCCAACAAAAGCCCTTAAAAGTTTATTTTTTGCATTGTATTTATATTGAAAAATTGTATTTTTTTGTCATATGGTTCAAAATATTGGTTTTTTAGCGACAATTTTTTGATGTGCATTGAAAAATTATTTAACAATACATAAACATGTAGAAAATATAAACTTTACAATATTGACCCTTTTTTCCATCTTTTGCGTATGTGAAAAAGTGAAGATATCATTACAAGTTTTTATTTTTAAAAAATATTTTTTTATTTTAAAACACAAGTACATAAATGCACTTAAAAAAATAAACATCTCACTTTAAGAAGAAGACATTAGAAAATCTATAGTGTCAAAATCAATCCTATAAAAAAACGTTGCTGATGATACACCACCACTATCTCAAAATAGACATAAAAAACATCACTTAAGAAAAAAATTAATTAATTTAACAAAAATGAAAAAAACTGTAAAGTGCCAAAAACATGCTCAAAATCTTGATCTCCGCATCGCCACTTTTTTCAAAATCAGTGTTTTTCTTGATACTTCAAAAAGTAGGTAACAATGAGGTTACATATTTTACCTCGGTAACATTGTTCAAAGGAGAGGAAAGGAGGAGCACCATAAATTGTACTTGTGAGTTTATTTGAATTTATTTATTTCGAAAGTCACTTTTATTCATAAAAATTTTCTAATGGTTGTGTAAGATTGAAAGTATGCTTTAAAAATCATAGTAATTTAGTGCTAATTTGAATTTGTTTATTTCTAAGTCACATTTATTCATTAAAAATTAATGGTTTCTTAAGAATGAAACTATGTTCTAAAAATTATAGTAAATATTCTAATAAGATAAAGATGATTATTCAATAATCAAAGTTAAATCATAATTTTAATTTAGTTTTTATTATTGTTACACCATTTTTTGGTCATCTAACCTATTATCATTAGATGGACCCAAGTACACCATGTAAGACCAATTTTACCCTAAGTAAAAATTGCCTCTCATCTATGTTAAATAACTTAATAAACCACATTTATTAGGTTGTTTATGGTCTAAACAGAAAACCCCAAAAGGAAATATTAAACAAACCTATATTTGTTTGATTTTTCCTCACGGAATAATTAATTAAACCATAATTTAATTATTATTCCTACTATGTTTAACCCAAAAACAGTTAATTAGATAAACCTTTATTTATTCTGATTATTTTCTAGGAATAATTATTTAAATCTTATTTAGATAATATTCCTTTGTTAAATATGACCAAATCACCCACAAATAATTAAATAAATCATTATTTAGTTGATTATCTTCTAACCGGTTTCCTTAAAAAGATAAATAAATCATTTATTTATTTATTTTTGACAAATCAAACGATTTGACCCAAGTCAAATACTTTTTCCCCTCCAACAAATATATTAAAATATTCCATAAAAGGTGGATCTAGATTTGGTTAACATTATTTTAATCATGCACCAAGATCTAGAATGACCCAATATTTTATTATAAATAGGAGGGTTTTTCCTACCATTCTTCACCTTTTTTTGCCTATTATATCACTCTGGATCTATACACTTGGTCACATTTTTCCATCATTTGCTGCGTGAGCTCCCATTGAGCTCTATTCTTTGCATTGGGTTTTCTACACCAACAAGAGAGAGAAATCTTAGATCCGAAGTGTCGAGGACTTCCAAGAACCCATCCCATTGAGGAGAATTGGATACGCCTTCTTGTTTTCCTCCTGTGTGCCCAATTAATACAAAAATTCTTTCAAAAATTGTTCTTGTCTTTGTCTATTGGTATATGGATGCAAACCCTCGTTTTCTTTACCGCTTAATTTCTTTCCATGTATAGATCCGGTTTTTTAGTACTCTTTTTCTTGTTCAACTAACCGCAGACATGAAGATATCGTGTACCCACTTTTGCAGTTAGGGCTATTAGTTATGCGTAGCTAAAGTGGTCCTTTTTCGTACACTTCGACAAAGGATTCATACTAACAAATGGCGACTCCACACGTGTTTTAAATTACGACCGCCGTCGTTTTTCATATTCTCGCATATCCGCATACTTCGCACCCTGGGTTTCTTTTCGCTTGTTTATTTTTCCTATTTTTATGTTGTTTTTTCTCACATAAAACCCTAAAAACATTAAAAATTTTAACTTCCGTGTGTTTCGGCCCTATTGCTGCAGTAAGCGACATCGCCCGCGACCGAGACGCGCAACTTTTCCGAAAATCCGCCGCCGAGACAACCGGAACGGGAGGTCGCACTCTTCAGCCCAAAAACTCGGCGACTCGAACCTCCGGTGTCGCACTTTTCACCCTTTTTCGCGACCCGCACCGAAAACAGTAGCGCAACCTCGCGGCCCGCCAATTTTTCGGTTTTTTCCGCAATTTTTTTGGGTTTTGTCGAAGCTTCTACTAGGTTTTCCAACCCTCTCGTCTCACTCGCTTTCGACTCATTTCTGATCCCGTCGCTTTTACTCATCTAAGTGGGAACCCAGACCCTAGGGCTTCAGCAGTACTTCCACTTTTTGTGGAAGAGTTTTTTAGCCGTTTTCGCCCGTCCGTTTTTCCGAGTTTCAGCCCTTCCTTTTCCGCATCCGATACCTCCTTTTCGCATCCCTTAAATCAGCCTTTCTTCCTTTCAAATCACCCTCTTGTCATTTTTGTTTGGACCTCTCTTTTAGGACCCTCCTCCCCGTCCTTTCCGCTTTTGCTGATTTCTCCCTTTTTTCCGCACCACCTTGCCTCTGCCTCGTTTCGCCGTGATCTCGCACCTCTTTTCAGCAGTAGCCTTATCCTTTAGATCCCCGTCCCTTTTGACCTTAGATCTATTGGCCTCTTTTCAAGTGTGTTTTGACTAGATTTTTTCCTTTTTTTTTAGACTAGTTTTTGAGGGACCCGCCCTCCTTGGGTTAGATAGATGCAATAGTAGCCGTTAATTTTCTCGTTATTTCAACATTATATACCGTTATCCGCAGATTTATTTTTCGCTTACACAAGACACTTTTTTTCTTGCTCTAAAAACTGAAAGTGGTTTAAAAATTAAAATTAACGCACGCCACACACCGACCCCAGTGAAGAAGCGCCCGGTTAACACCCGCCCGGAAAAGACTCTAAAATCAATTGTCACCGCACACTTTTCTCGCC
The DNA here is from genome assembly GCA_034641835.2 of Pinus albicaulis. NCBI lineage: Eukaryota > Viridiplantae > Streptophyta > Pinopsida > Pinales > Pinaceae > Pinus > Pinus albicaulis. The sequence goes on from CM076584.1 coordinate 182,412,147, forward strand.
CTTGACCTCACTTGATCCTCGTCCCTTTTTTCCCTTGTCGCTTCCTTCTTCCCCGTCATCATTGCGCCCCCAAGGCGCCTTTTCCGGAGACTCCTTGGCCCTCACCCTCGCTCCCGTCGATCGACCTCGCTCCGTCCCGTCGTCGTAGAGCCGCCCTCCTCCGAGTCCGCACTCCGACTCCCTCTTCTTATTCATTGGCTCCTCCCTTCTCCTCCGGTTCTCCCCCCGTCACCTTCACTATGTCTCGGGTCCAGGGCCCAACGTTAGCGGTGCTCCGTGCCCTAATGCCGAAACCACTACTAGAGGAACCACCATAGGAACTACCCTCGGCCATACCCTCACCGCCGTGACATTGCAAGCCCCTACCCTCCCGATTTCAATCATTTGATCAATGACCCTATCCACCACGATGTTGGTTGGCTCCGCTATGCCAACCAAGCTCCTCCGACATCCCTAAGTTCGAAGGCCTTGTTGGAGAAGATCCAACCAATCATGTCCGATCTTTCCACATGTGGTGTTCCTCCAATCCCATTACCGATGACTCCATCCGTCTTCGTTTGTTCCAACGCACGCTTACCGGCGAAGCTTCTAAATGGTATGTCGACCAAGCCACCTCTTCCCCATACCACCTTTGTGACCATTGCCCAAGCTTTTTATCTTACTTCCGGCTCTCCTCTCTCGATACGATACCGGTATGGAGCTCTTGACTTCCTTGCTAAACATCTTCGGACTCCGTCTTTCCACCCACGCGTGAATGGCGACGTAGACGCAGCCTTATGTCGAGCTCCCCCTTCGAAGATCGGATCTATATGGACCGGTTCCTTCGCTCTCCTCTAGCTCCCACTCCAGAAGATGTCGCTCTATTTCCCTCAAACCGAAGAAGCCACCCTCCAAATAGCCTTGAAATATGACCTCGACGACGCCGGGCCCTGTTATGTTTATACCGTCCTTCCCTCGACCTCCCCATGCCTCGGTGGCACTAACGCCCTCGGCATCTCATTCCGCCGATGGTATCGTTGGAGCCTCCTTCCCCATCCGTATGCTCAACCACCTGTGGGCTACGGTCTCCCTCACCGAGGGGCCGCACCTCTAGCACTCTTCTCCCCCTCCCGCAGCATGTACCCAGGATACGACATGCCTCCTCCTCCTTTTGCCCAACCTCCTGCTTACCTCAATGTTGCCCAACCTAACCATTATCCTTACCCGTAGCCCGGTGTGCCGCCCTCTAAAGCATATGCGCTTTCCACCTCCCTTGCCTCCCTCAACCCCGACAGAAGAAGACCTGCGCCCCTTCGTGTGGCAAGTATTTGCACTAGACAGGTGTGACTAATCCCCCTTCTTCCCAACGCAAGGCGGAGATGCAATCCAAATCAATCGCCCCCGGTACTCGTGGACCCAATCCTCAAGGTTTTGACCCTAACACTGCTAACTGCACAACAGGCACCTACCTCAAGCCGGACATGCCTCTTCATACCAACAAGCCTCGGTTTCGTGTTGCGGTGTTTACGGTCATTACACCCACAATTGTCCCCTTTTACCACGTATGCGTGCATGTGGGAGTCTCAAGCCACATTGCGCTGGGACAACATGCCTCCCCTCACGCTCCCCCTAATGTGGCCACTACTCAACCGACCGTGCTTTTCATCGCATCCTTTTCCCTCGTCGAAGCGATTCGTGGCTACTCAGAACCACTCCGACGGGTAGGTCTCCCTACCCACCCTCCATTTCTAGTTCCTCCGATTACCGCATCCTCATGATGACCTCTCGATCCATCCCCAACCGCCGACCTTCACCTTCAAACTCCTGTCTCGCCATAGACTCCCAAGCCTCCCCGCCCACCGTCCGCTCTCGAGCCTCCTTCTTCGTAGTTCTACGCAGCCTCTTCGACATCCACGTGGCCCTCACATATCCCTCAACCCAAAGTTGAGGTTCATACCAAGATTCCTAAGGACCCTTACGTCGAAACGCCGTTCCGGTACGAGCTACTCATTCGTATAGCATAGTAGATGATTTGGCGCAACCTCCCGCCGCCATTTCCACACCGGAACCCTCCGGGCCGTGCCCTTCCCAAAAGAAGGCTCTACTATATGTCGTGCGCTCGTGAGATCTCCGCCGATGACCAAATGATTTGTTTTTCGACGCCCACTCAATTGGACCATCCTCCTCTTCCTCCTTCCGTCGCCTTCCAAATCCTAGTCAAAAATCCGGAACGCCAACGTTTCCTGTATAATCGATGAGGGGGCATCCACCCGCATGATGTCCGCTTCGGTTTGGAAGCAACCCTGATCCCCCCGATTTGGCCCCTATCCACGATCACCCTTCGAGCGTGGGACGGCCATGCCTCCCGCACGCATTGGCCTCGCTTTCTCGTAATTGTCCCATCACCCTCGTCGTAAGACTATTTGCGTTGACGTCGTAAGTCATAGACGCCTCGCCAGACTACAAACATTCTATTGGGGGCGAAGCTACACCTATGCTATGTCTGTTGTCCCATCCGCGGTTTTTCGCAAGATGTCTTTCCCCCATAATGGAAAGACAGTCACCATTGACCATTTGACATATCATGAGCCAAAATCTCCGCACCTCACCCGAGACGACCATCTCTTCTCGTAGCCAACAAGCAAACCGTTGATTCCTCGACCGTTGTCTCCCGGCATTTACAAAGATTCCTCCTCGCTTGGAACTTTTCCTAATCTCCCCCCTCCTCCTATCACCGATCCCACTATCGAATGTTCGCATGATGCAATCGTCTCAAGTCGCCCCAAGCGGCTCGGCTCGGCTAGCCCGGCCGACCTCCCCCCTCGCCCCTCCACAACCCGCTCCTAGCCATTCACTGCGCCCACGACCTCCTTCCGGCCCTCCCCCTATAGCCGGTATCCCCGAACCCCTCTATCCTCCTCGGATCGGTTCCCCTGTGCCTTAACCATCTCGGAGCCCGTCCCTCCGGCCATTACCCTCGCCGGTCGATACCTTCCGGCCCCCCTCCCGCAGTCTATTCCGTCCCCGTCATGGCCACCCTCTCTTCCCTAACCTCGACCTGTATACCCGTCTGCACTCGACCCTCCCAGCTCGCTACCCCTCCCCGGTCACCCCAAACCCTACATGGCTTTTGACACCGGTTCAACCGGTCCCCCTCGCTTCCTCTCGTTGCCACCCGTGCCTCCGACACTTCCCATCGGTGACCCTTCTCCTATCGTGACGGCTCCCGGGAAGAAAAAGCAAAGCTCGCAAGGGGGCACCCAAAGACAAGACCACCCCCGACCGACCCGGCCCCTCCTCCACCCGTAAAGCCTCGCGCCTTATGTGATGTCGTCGTCACGCCACCATGCTTGTCCCGAATTGCCCCATATTCAACCTATGGCTAAAGTCGCGTTCCCCGAGTCTACGGTCCCCGAAGCCTCCATTCCTTCTTCGTCCGTAACCAAGAACCCCAAGACTCTCCCGCACCAACAAACTATGTGCTTTAGTGCGTGTCCATGGCCATTACTCCCACCATTGTCTCCCCGACGCATTACCGCGCCTCTTTAGAGGTAGTCCGAGAATATGAGGTTGAACAAAATCAATCCGCCTCTCCCATACTCGCGCAGATGCTATGCTTCGGTCCTCAGTCGTGAAGATCCCCCCCCGCTCCCATCGACATTCCCCCCCATGATTTTCGATGACGGAGTCTACTACGACCATTCTTTACCTATCCTCCTCCGCGCGACCCTCGGAGCCCGGCGCATCCTCCCCCCGCCACCTTCAAAGACAGTCCTCTCATAAAAAGAGACATGTTGCACCCGCGAGTCTCGTCTCCTCGTGGTCTAGTTCTTCAAGACACTATCTACCTTGCATTTCTCTCTCTCACTTCCTTTTGTTGGTTCGTGATTAAGTTCTTACAATGTACTTCGATCATACGATTTGCTCGACACTCGCATCTGGGGCAACTCTACACCATTTTTTTGTCATCTAACCTATTATCATTAGATGGACCCAAGTACACCATGTAAGACCAATTTTACCCTAAGTAAAATTGCCTTCACTATGTTAAATAACTTAATAAACCACATTTATTAGGTTGTTTATGGTCTAAAACAGAAACCCCAAAAGGAAATATTAAACAAACCTATATTTGTTTGATTTTCTCTCACGAATAATTAATTAAACCATAATTTAATTATTATTCCCGACCATGTTTAACCCAAAAACAAAGAAATTAATTAGATAAACCTTTATTTATCTTATTATTTTTCTAGGAATAATTATTTAAATCTTATTTAGATAATATTCCTTGTTAAATATGACCAAATCACCCACAAATAATTAAATAAATCATTATTTATTTGATTATCTTCTAACCGCTTTCCTTAAAAAGATAAATAAATCATTTATTTATTTATTTTTTGACAAATCAAGGGATTTGACCCAAGTCAAATACCTTTTTCCCTCCAACAAATATAATAAAATATTCCATAAAAGGTGGATCTAGATTTGGTTAACATTATTTTAATCATGCACCAAGATCTAGAATGACCCAATATTTTGTTATAAATAGGAGTGTTTTTCCTACCGTTCTTCACCTTTTTTGTTGCCTATTAGATCACTCGCGATCTATACACTTGGTCACATTTTTCCATCATTTGCTGCATGAGCTCCCATTGAGCTCATTCTTTGCATTGGCTTCTACACCAACAAGAGAGAGAAATCTTAGATCCGAAGTGTCGAGGACTTCCAAAAACCCATCCCATTGAGGAGAATTGATACGCCTTCTTGTTTTCCTCCTGTGTGCCCAATTAATACAAAAATTCTTTCAAAAATTGTTCTTGTCTTGTCTATTGGTATATGGAGCAAACCCTCATTTTATCGCTTAATGTCTTTCCATGAGCAGATCCGTTTTGCAGATTTTTCTTGTTCAACCAACCGCAGTATCCGAAGATATTGGCACCACTTTGTTGTTAGGGCTATTAGTTATGCGTAGCTAAAGTGGTCCTTTTTTCGTACACTTCGACAAAGGATTCATACTAACAATTATTATTTAATTAATTGAAAAAAATTAGTCTCTTTATGTGGAATTCTATTTTTCTCCTTCAAATGCAAGTAATATAATTTTCTCGCCTTAAGGAAAAATAAAAAGAGAATTGGGCTCTTCAAGTCACTAAATGAAATACAAAAAATAAAAAATAAAAATTAACTTTTCTATGATAAAAAAATAACTTATTTGACATTTTTAATGTAATATAAAGAATAAGCATATATCGTAGGTGAGAATTTCTAGAGTCCTATGTAGAATGATTGAAGAGCACGAAATTTTAGGTGAACACCTCGCCCATCTTCGGGAGGAGGAATTTTAGCAACATATAGGAGGAGAGCAGACTCTGAAGGCTTAAATACGATAGATTCTAGTCGGGAAATTCAACGTGTTGAGTCGTACACCAAAAATAGCCATTAGGGAGAGATAATAAATTAAATTGAAATTAATAATTAATTATAGTTTTTAAAAAATAATTCCATAAAAATTGATCTTCAAGAAGCATCGAATTTTATATTAAATACTATAATAAGTCAAGGAAATTAAAGGGAAGTCAAAACAAGGTTGAAGAAATCATAATTAAATAATATGTTATAAATAACTAATTCATATATGGAGAAATTATAATTATAAGGATAGGTTGCAAAGGTAAAACATGAGGGTTGAATTTAAAATTAGAAAGATAGATAATAAGATTTAAAACTAGCAATTGCACCGTATGTTGCAAAGGAAACCCCCTTAAGGCGTATTGTTGAAAGAGTAGCATTAAATTGTTACTCTTCCATGAGAAATAACCTATGTGTAATAGTTTGGCATGTTTATTATGTCTCTTTGTTGTTCTCATAGAAAAATTAATTTCAACGCTTGGACCAAATTCTTCAAGCATACTTATGGCTATGATTTAAGTATAGTGGGGAGAGGAGCATCTTGATGGCTCCTTTGGGATGTGTGCACCAAGCCTAAAGATTACAAAGCGGACTTAGCTTGATTGATGTTTCTACATACTTTTGCTACCACATTTGGCTCATGTGATATTATTTATATGCCTCACTTATTTCTAAGTTTGAATATCATTCATATTCCAAAATATATGGGCAACTTGGAAAGCCATGGATGGTTTTGGCTCATTGGTCTTGACGCGGAAATAAGGCAAGATGGAACTTAGCTTATCACCCCATCCGGATTTGGAGGGTGTGGGGTCAATGGATGCTAATATACCTTATTTTAAAGCTCGAAAATTGAGTTGAGGGTGCATGGTCAATGTGATGTCGATATACCCCATTTTCAAAGCTCGAAATTGAGTAGAAATGAAATTTTCTTTTGGGAGGACATTTGGGATTTCATTTTGAACCCCTCGAAGGGGCTAGGTATTCTTGCTTAGGAGTTTGTTTTGATGGCCCTAAAATCCCCTCCGTCACTTCCCGGGAGTTGACAAATGTCATCTAAAAGGCCAAGTTATTCAAGATGAATCTATGGATTTTCTGTGTATATTCTAGAAGAACTAGAGATGGACCTTTGAGCACCCTCTCGAGAAATATGACGCCGATAGATTTTACTCACTCTTTCACCATCATCATTTTTTGTCACTCATATTGAATGTGAGATGAATGTTTAATTATATAGAGGACGAACGGGTACAAAGACTTTCGTAGTATTTGGTCCATCCAAATTTCTTATAAGCTATAATTTTTTTTCGTAGGTAGTGATATACCCAAGGATTCCATTCAAGCCATGTTTTTCGATCAAAAGTGTGTTTTCTGGATGGTCTTTTCCCGTAGGCTTGCTGGAGATTGTGAATCATATCTTCTAGGACACTTGGTTTTCCCAATTACCGGAAATTTTGCGTAATATATATTGAGAGCTTCGTCATGGACACATTCAATGGAGGACCACCTTATTTGAATATTGTTCATATCTTGTCCATTCTTCATTTTCAAGGATCTAGAATTTCTTGAGTATTTCTTCTTTTATCATTGGATGATCCATTGTAAATGTATTTTTGAGAATCAAGTTAGTTCATCGTCCGACTTCCATCCCTCGTGGCCGCGATGAGATATGCCATCAACCTTTTCATAAGAACACTCTGTTGATCAAAGAAACTAAGGCCTTTAAGTGCACAACATACTTTGATTTTGCTTTATTTTCTAGTTTTCTCTATGGAAGAAGATATGATCTTCATCGTATATACCCTTCCACTTTTGGTTCATCTATTTGTAAATACTTTCTCTAGATTATAAGACACGTTTTTCACTAGCACAAATCCATCTTAACCCACGATGTTCTAAGAACCAAGAAAATTAACAGCTTATTTCCTTTGATCCTCTCCTTGGGGAATGTTGGTGAGAGAGGAAGAAGGGAGGCATACAACACTTTTTTGGGCCTTGTCTTAAACCTCGTTCGCTAGCCTATCTACCTCTACCTCTTTTCGCACACCATCGCTTATCACTCCTCACTCTTTTTCACACTATCTCTTGCCTAGCCTATATACCTCAGCTCTTTGCACACTATATCTTTCCTAATCTCACCGCTCATTTATATAAAGCTTCGGCGGAACCATTCGTTTCATACCATTGAATGATATGTTTCCTTATATCATCCTATATCGAGAGTGTAGGTTGGGAAGAGATCATCCTTCAAGAAAATGTTAGAGATTTAGTTAGGTAGTTAGCTTAAATGAATGAGGTTGCATATGAATGGTCTAAAAACATTTTGTAGAGAAATTTCACTTTAGATAATTTTTTTTGGACTAGTACCTTCATGTCTTAGCCATCTCAATTTTTCGTATCCTGGGGACATATGTGTTTCAATTGTATTCTATCCTTAGACATGTGTGTTTCCAATTGTATTCTAGTATCCTTAGACATGTGTGTTTCCAATTGTATTCTTAGTGAGCTCAGATGCTTTAAAATATTATTTCCACATAGTTTTTGATTTGTTGGGACCATGGTTCTTCCTTCAAAGAGAGATATCATAATACCTTATTTCATTACCGTATCCGCTAGGTCACAATGATCAACTAGTGATTTGACACATTTGCTACAAAGTTACGATCACTTATATATGTTTGGTCTTGTATAAGATCACAAAGTTACGATCCCTTCCATATATTTTTTGGTCTTGTACAGATCACGTAGTGCCTTTCTCTTTGGTTCTGACTGTAAATTTTTTGTAGGTCAAATATAGAGGATTCTAATCTATAGGTAAATATTGCTGCATAGTTTTAATTTCAAGAGGTTTAGGATGCATTCATTGATCCTCATAAAAGATCTTAAATTTTCTATACTTCTTCCTCATAGAAAAAAATTCCTAATAACCTTTTCTTATAATTGCAGAAAACAATGCTATTCATATGATGCCACATAACTTAGATTCACATCGATCTCATAGAAATGTTTCCATAGTAATTTCAAATACAATAAAGAATTTCTCACCAGAATTTGAATTGATATTATAGATGATAATTGTTGTCATTGCTATGAATTGATATTATAGTCTTATTTTTCTTGCTTGAGTAAGGATATGTGTGTTCTTCTTACCACTTCACAATATTGAAAGACATTGAATCAATGATTGAATTGGTACAAATTATTGTTATTTATTTCATATGTGGAGAATATATATATGTGCCTAGAATTGGGGATAAATTGAACTATATTTATTTATTCCATATGTTAAATATGATGCATTTTCTAAATATTAACAATTATTTTAAATTTCCTACACATATCTATATTATTGGAGTGTTTTTGATTATGATGATAGACTTTATAAGTTGTTTATATATACACTTAGAAAAATCTATTAACAACAATAAAATATTGTAATGGAAGAATGAACATTTCATAATACCACACAACAAATGAAACAATATACAAAGAAAGTTGGTCTCTACTTCATATGTTGAATAGAGAAATATACATACATATGTACATGTGGGAGAAGCTTATCTAAAAAGCACTAATTCTTTAGCTCATATGTCAAATAGAAAAATACGCATACATATATAGCCTTTTTTAAAGATTAACATTATCATTGGCACTCAAACAGGCTCAAAAATCTACAACAAGAAATTTGATTTCTAATTTATTTTTAACTCTTAACACTCAGTAACTAATGGATTGATTTATTTTTTAACACTGAGCTAAATTAATATATTCTTGGATACATCATTATTTTTATTGAATTTTCTACCTTAGCTAATGCATCAACGACTACATTGAAGAATCTTGAAGTTCCTTATGTTGGGATACCTCAAAGTGTCCAATCTTGGCTTTGTAGCATTAATGTTGATCATTCACTTACTATCCCAAGGACGTTGCTCATCACCTTTTTCTACCGAGACGTTTTTCTGTCTGGGAGAAGACATCAATGACAACATTGAGAATCCTGAAGTTGCTAATATTGGGAACACTGAAAAGTGGCCAGTATTGCCTTTGCGTCTCTAGTATTAGTGTATCCATTGCATATATTCCTATTTTTGGTGTATATCATAAAATTAGTGTATCATGAACAAAAAAAATAATAAGCATATCCAATTAAGCACAAACATAAAATATACAAGACAGAGTTTTTACCAATCATGCTCGGAGATTATCAAAATGTGTAATAAATGTTTCTAAACCATCAAATTTAACAAACCATCTGATTTAAAATTTCGGCAGTAGTCTTAATTATCATTTAAAAAATTCTGAGACGGAAATGGTATTGTTAATAGACTAATATTTATAAATCATCATATTCTTGAACTCATAGAAATCGAGAAGGCCATTGAGTCCAAATCAAATTTGCAAATCATTTTTTCACAGGTACCCAAATCACTGCCTCATCCCATCCCAGACTGTGGAGAATTTGTTGCAATCTTGAGAAGAGATGTACACATCTCTGTTCTTATCACATACTCTGAACGCTTCCATGCTTGCATCAGATCATCAAAAGATTCAGCCCCATCCTCGTTATCAGTACCAGCTAATCCAATGTCTTGGCACAATGATTCATATAACGAAACTAATTGCATCCTCGTTATAAGTACCAATTAATCCAATGTCTTGGCACAACGATTTGTATAACAAAACAAATTGCTCAAATTCAAGACTTCCATCCTCACTGTTGGAGATGGAGAGGGTGCGGTAACAATAAACTCTAGATCATCTGACATTTTCATTTTGAACTTTTAAGAACCCGCTGATCTCCTCAATCGTGAGCTTCCTGTCACCATTTGCATCCACGGTATTGTAGATTCACTGGCTTTAGGAACCATTCATTCATACAGTCGAATGTTATGTTTCTTCTTATCATGATATTGTAGTGAGTGTGGCTTGGGAAGAGAGATTCCTAGAGGTTAGGGAGTTATTTAGGTAGTTAGGTTAAATGAAGGATGTAGTAGATGAATGGCCTAAAATATTTCAATTTTCTAACATTTGATATGATGGTGTAGACAAGTACACCCTAGCATCTGGGGGAGTTTTTTTCAAATAAGGGAGCTTTTTTCAAATAAGGACTTCTTACGCCGTAATTAGGTTAAAGTTATTAATTGGAAAAATATTTTATATTTAATTAGGATAAAATTAGTTAATTAGATAAAAATTAAATATATAAAAAAAGGGTGGTTGGAAGATTTTTAATATTAAACTTGATAAAAATAATTAATTTATATATGAAAAATAGAATTAATGGGATTAGTAGCTAAGGTCAAATATAAGAGTTGAATTTAAAATTAATAAGAATGATAAAGAATATTTTAACCTTTAATGTAAGTTATCAATAGGAATAATATTTAATAGAAGAACAAATGTGAGAAAGATATTTTATGAAGAAAAATAGAATTGTTGGGTTTAGTTACAAATGTAAAATATAAGCGTTAAATTTATTAACAGAAGATAGATAAAAATATATTCCACCTCGCTCATTCGTGAAGCCCTTGAAAATAGAAATCCACCGTCCACTTCCTTTCTTCAAAACACCCTCTTCCTCAAATCCGACCTCGACTCTTCCCAACTCGACTTAACTCGATGGTTATCAATTGAGCCAAATCTCGGAAACCCACAAATTAATTTTCTTCAAACACCCTTCCTCCAATGAATTCCTCGAGCTGTTCTTAACCTTGCTTAACCCGTCTCATTGTCTCTCTTCTTCCCCCGCCCCTTCTTTATTTTGTTTTTGTTTTTTCTCACCGAATTCATGTCTTTCTAGCCTAATCAAATCTAATATTAAAAATCTCTACCCCCGTTCCTCTATCATTATTTTTACCTTATTAACAATTTTAAATTTTAAATTATTTAATATATTTTTATCTATCTTTCTATTAATTTTAAATTTAACTCTTATATTTTACCTTGTAACTAAACCTCAACAATTATATTTTTCTTCATAAAAATATCTATCCCGCCCATTCTTCTATTAAATCTTATTCCTATTGATAATTTAAGTTGAGCTTTAAAATCTTCTTATCATTCTTATTAATTTTAAATCTTAGCGACTAATCCCATTAATTCTATTTTTTCATATATGGAATTAGTTATTTTTATCAAGTTTAATATTAAAAATCCTCCAACCTCGTTTTTTATCTTTAATTTTTATCTAATTAACTAATTTTACCCTAATTAAATATAAATTCTTTTTCCAATTAAAAACTTTAACCTAATGTTAAATATTATTATTTATCTTTCTAATTTTTAAATTTAACCTCATATTTTACCTTTGCAACCTATCCCTATAATTATAATTTCTCCACAAATGAATTAGTTATTTATATCATATTATTTAACTATGATTTTGTTTTTGACTTCCCTTTAATTTCCTTGATTTATTCTAGTATTTAATATAACATTCCCTAACTCCCGCATCAATTTATGGAATTATTTTTTAAAAACTATAATTAATTATTAATTTCAATTTAATTTATTATCCCTCTCTAACGGCTATTTTTGGTGTCCGACTCAACTTAGTTGAATTTCCTAGCTAGAATCTATCTTATTTAAGCCTTCAAGGTCTCGCTTTTCCTCCCATATGTTGCTAATATTTCTCTCCCGAAGATGGGTGAAGTGTTCTCTCGCTCCCTATCCCGTTGCTAAACGTCGTCTCTTCAATCATTCTACATAGGATTCCAAAAATTATCACCTACATTATGTATTTTCCCCGTAGAAACATTCACGCTTTGAATAAACATATATTTTATGGTCAATCAATAATTAAAAAAAATTATGAAGACAAAACATAACACTTATACTAACAAAAAATCATTTTTATACTCACAACAACAAAAAAATTTAATACATGATATTTAAATGATGGGTGAAAAATAAAAAATCGAAAGTCATGTGAAGGGAAATTTTAAAAGGAAACTCCGCCATAATAATAATAATAATGGGTAGGAGTGCCCATTAAATTTATACCCCGAGAACGAGGGATATTATTGCTCCTTCTAGATCTAGACACCTTTTTGTTCTTTTAAATCCTACAAGGATATCAAGTTTTAATCAAATTGATGTGTATAGGTTTTGGGAGCATGTATGTGACAACCCTTTTTTCTAATCCATCTTGTAATACATTGGGCCATGAATTGTAATTCATGTAAATAATATATGAAAATGTAATGGTTTTCTTTGGTTAAATCACATCCTTAGTTTTTTGTGTTTTATGCTAAACCATTGCTAATTCAAGGTGATTCATAATTTGCATGAATTCATGTGGTTTTAGAAAATTCTAATGAACCATTAATCACACCAAGTGATTTTTCTTTAATTGTTGTTACATCTCAATTTTTCATCTACGTTGTATTACTTTCAATGTTTATTTTATCTTAGTTATTTTGTTCCATTCTACATTTTTTTTCTTGTTTTGAATCATATTTCCTAATGCATGTTAATATGGAGCATGTAATATGAGAAGTGAGACAACTTGAGTTATCTATGTTTGCATGAATTTGTTGAATTACATAATCTTCTTTGTTCTCTCAATGTCTCCATATTTTTCTATCCTTTCTTTAGATGTTTTCTCTCACTTCCTTCCGTGCTTGCACTCCTCTCCTTTCGAGATCGCAATTTCTAATTTCCCATGTATGTTGTGAATTTCTTTTGTGTAATTTCCATGTTCTTTTATTTTTTCATGAATAAATGTTTGATGTTATTTTTTCTGATATATGGCATATTTATAATTTGTAATGTTTTTTTTAGAAACAAGAGGAGCTCGATCAGCTATTTTCTCGATCAAGTTCCTAAGTCCATAGCTTTCCCATGTATTCCATCAATGTAGTTGGTGGCCTATAGGCGGTGAAGTTGTATTTGAAAGGGCTTAATCAAGCTTATAGCTTGATCGAGCCACTAATTAACCACATAAATGGCTCGATCAAGGGTTTATTGAACCTCAATCAAGCGTACGTTTAATTTTATATTTCAAGAAGATGAGTTGTATCCAAGCATAAGCATTTTTAGGACATCTTCTTCTGCCCAAGACCCGCAGGCATCTAGTAGGAGGAAATACTTCCCCCTTATGGAACACCAAGGAGCAATTCAATGGCATGGTTTTCCTTGAACAACAATGATGAGTCAACTCGCATTCACAAATACTAGTCAATGATTATTTGGCAAGTGAGTTATGAAACCATGCTAACCCACGGGTTTGACAACCGAGTTATGATAGATTTTCCCATTGTTTATATGTATACACACACACTATTACAAGATATCAACTTTATTATATTTACTCCATCAAGAAAAACTTCTCCAATTATCTATTTAGATAATGGATATCCTTTTTATCCTGCAAAGCATAATGTATAGAAATAGAATAAATAAGACAATCAAAATTAATAAAGAGTAAACTTTGATTAGAAACAAGAAAGACATAAGACATTAACATCTCTTGCTCTCACGATCGTTTTATGAAAAGAGGTATTAGATTTAGTTAGGATCATGCTTACTTTAGATTGATCATGGATTGGGTTTGTTGAGGTTGAGAGAATCTCTCAACTTCTCTCTCTAAGATTAGACATGGTTCTACCTATATATTATCGATGTATCCGATTGGTCAAAAGACATAGAAATTAATTATTTTGTGTGTGATTCCGGTGCGTTCGCCCTCTCCAATTTTAATATGGTATCGTAGCCAAATTGGGCCATCTTCACGGTGCCCGTAAAGATGCAAAGATTTTTTAGAGAGGTTCTCTACACGAGATTAGAAGTGTTGAATTTGTTTGTTTGTAAGAGTGCCGTGTGTTCAATCGCGTGTTTTTGCTCGAATTTGGAGTCTTGTAATTGTAGCTTTTCATATTTCTAATAGCCGTTGCGAATCGATTACGATTATGCTTCGCAGTTCATTATGAGTGTAGATTCTTCTTATGATGAGCAACATTGTACAGATAATCGTGTGAATGGTCTTGGTATTTAAGCATTGAAGAAGGACATAAAGGTGCTAACGATTAACAAGAGGCGCGGCCAAACTCCTTTGCCATAGGGTTTAACTTTTGGAGACAGTATCCCACCCCCCGCCCTCGTCAACCGAAGACCGGTGAAGCCGCGGCATTTTCGCTTGTGTTTATTTTCGTAGGATGGATCATCATTTTATTCGCATGGTTAATGGGTGTTATGTATTTTTCAAGACATCTCAGGTCCTTGTTTAAATAGGAGAGGATTTTTGCACAAGGAATGTAGTTGAGCTGAAAGCTAATCCGAATTCACACTAGAGAGAACGATTGTTTCGACAGTAGGTGTTTACCTTAAAACAAATGCCTATACAAGAAAGGGCGCCATGAACAGCTCAATAATGGCTATTCGGTTATCACAGCCAGGCTCGGGAGTTGTGGACAGATCGTATTTTTGCGCCCACAATGGCAGCAGTTGCCTATTGTCTTCTACAACATCGAATGCAACGTATTCTACCTTGAATTTACAAGAGAAGTCGAAGTTACTGTTGTGTAGGAACCGTTGAGCTTTGGAAATGACAAAAGACTTGGCGCTAATTATTCACGGTTCCAACCTTTCCAGGGAGCACTACCCAAACACCGAAGAATTTATTGACGCAGTTTTGGCAAAGAGGATCCGAAACAAGACCGCAAAACCAAAGTTGTAACCCTTCTACATCCTTTCGTTGGCCCGCATCGTCGACACCTACAAATAGCTTTGGGCGTTAATTCACATCACATAGCATTTAAATCGGTTCGGCATAAATTAGTGTATTATGGTGTATTTTTGAAAGTCCTATATCCAACAATCGTATTAGTTTAGTGTGAATCTCCGTAGTCTCAATGGATTGAGTTTATAGAATTCAAAGACAAAATTCGAAAGTGTTTTTTTTTAGTTTTTCGAGTTGTGGAAAGTTTTGGAGCGTGCAATCAACTATGAACAATTTAGCATAATTTAAATTAGTCGTTCTTGACGCTCCACAGGACGAGAGAACAATCGACTAATTTGATCGTGTGAATTTGTTATATGTCGATCCGTTGTGCTGGCCGGCCAAGGAGCACCGCCGATGTTACGTGTCAAGTTGTTAGATTAGCGCTGGAACACATTCAGATCTTGTGACCATTTGCCTAGCTACCGATGGAGAGCCGAAAGCGAAATCGTATGGTGATTGGTCCACAGTGATGGTCTATCACTTCTGTCGACTTATCATGAAGCCCCGACGAGCTGTTGTCAATACCGTTGATCTTGCAAATACCATTGGCTGTTGGTCAGAAACAAGCGGGCTTTAAATGGGTTGAATGGCAGCTCGAAAATGGTGGAGAAAAGAGCGTTTCCTATGAGATCTCGTAGCAAAAGGTATGTTAAGAAGACCAGACCGTACAAAGACACAAAAAGTTTAAAGTGTTGTAATTGTGATTAATTATATGTTTTGTAAAGTAACCATTAAGGGAGGGTATTAGATTTAGTTAGGATCATGCTTACTTTAGATTGATCATGGATTGTTTAAGGAGGAAGTTGAGAGAATCTCTCAACTTTCTCTAAGATTAGACATGGTTCGGCCTATATATTATTGATGTATCCATTGGCTGCAAGACATAGAAATTAATTATTTTGTGTGTGATTCTCGTGCGTTTTCCCTCGCCTTCTCCAATTTTAATAAGAGGATGGTAATATTTTGGAAAGTTCGGATTCTTATTTTTTAATTATCATCTTCGATACCATGTTGTATCATAACTCTAGCTTTGGATAAATCATCAATACACATCTTGAAGAGAAAAGTACTTTGAAAAATATTATCAAACCTTTCGACTTTCTTCTAAGAAAAAATTTAGAAACTCGTTATGACATCTTTGTTCATCTTTTACCCATATAAAAACTCACGACTCACTTATAAAAAAATTAATTCATTTTTCATTTGTCACAACAATACTAATTTTTAGCACCATCAATTTTATATAATTCAAAATTTAACGTCAAATTAGACGGGAACAATTATTTTTCAAAGAATAAAATATCCCCCACTTAAAAACAACAACGTCTCCCTATGATAACTCATAAAAATCCCAAAGAAAATTTCTTTATCAATTTATTCTCTACTTATCATCCTAGCTATATGACTCAAGCTCATTGATTTTAGTGGATGGAAACATATTTTCTTCTTAAAACTAAAAATCATAACCAACCAATACCATTTTATTAAAAACTACAAAGATATTTGATTTTGTTCGATAATAAGTGGTTTCCAAAACTCCTTATGATTGCTTTCTCCAACTTACTTTACTCCTAAACTTGAACGCACAAATTTAACTAATATACAATACGAAGTAATGCTTTCCATCTATTTATATGGAATATTGTTATGGTCCTAGATCTCACTCAGCTAGGTAATTCACCCATTATGATACTTCAAAACGAGGTGTTAAAATAAACTTATATGTTTCAAATAAGTTTACCATCTTAAACAAGGCGGTTTTTACTAAGGTAATGCGTTATATATATATATATATACATATATATATATTAATCACTTTGTCCCAATTCCTTATAGATCTTTTTTAGTAAAGCACATTTTTTTTCTTTCCTTACTCTTCGAGCTTTGCACTACTTTCTCTATTTTGAGTTTGAGGTTAATCATGTATGAATTACAGCAACTCAACACCTTACAATTAGGTACTCTAAAAGAGGGCCCCTAGGGAACAACTCACACTTTCATAAATCAATGTTGGTCCCTATGGTTAAACTGACGCTAGACTCTTTAACCGAGAGGACAAATGGATATCCATGTTGCATATTGTTTGGAATATTTAATTTCTCAAACTTCTCAAACATTAAATAATTAATTTAAGGTTGTGAAACTTAGAGGTAATACACTACATGTGTGGAGATTAGTGCATTTATGAGATTTTTTAATCTATCATTTTATAATGGAATTATTGTATTAAATACAAATTGCAAGCCAAGGCTATAGGGGATTTATTCATTTGATGGAAATTTTAGGGGTTTATTTAGGAACCAAGTAGACAATATTCCACTTAGTCATGAATAGATTGATCCCATCTCGCTTTACAAAGCAAGTCTCAAACCATGTCCTCAACAAGGTACCTCAGTCCATTGTAACCACTAACAAAGAAAAATAATTTAGCAAATGAAATCTCAGAAGACGTCTCAGCTTACATGGGGTGTCAATATAAGGTCTCTTCCATCATAGGTTACAATATTTCAAAAACAAATTCATGAAAATGTTCGTGCAAACTCGAGCAGAGGTTATAATGCATATCACCTTCAGAAGAAATCCCACTTTTCTCTTGATCATCCACACAAATGCAAGAAGAAAGTGAATCTCAAGAGATATTACGATCATTGAGCCAACACAAAGCTCATCTCGAGGACATGTTATGATCTTTTCAAGATGCTTTGAATACAAAGGTACAGTTCATGCAGACCTTGTAGCAGTTGCACCAGGATATCTCGTAGTCAGTTTAATAGTCAATATTGATTCTATAAATGAAATCAACTCGTAAGTAATGACAAAACCAAGCATAAATGTGGCGAATAAATTCATATTTTAAACCTAACTATAAGTTAGTCAAATCAACACGCAACTCTAATTATAAAACAAATTATAAAACAAAGGAATATCAAAACACAAATCTAATCCTAGACAAAAATACATACACAAATCTGATCTCAAGTATCAAATGTTACACACACAGATGTGATCCTAGATCAAAAATACATAAAACCAAGTGCAAGCCGAAGTCAAGTTGTGAGGGATTGATAATTTACATGCAATAGAGTCATGTGGTAAGGGATTGATACACAATACCTAGTTATTAAAATAGAAATCATGCACAAGTCAACATGTAAATCAATTAATATACATGGCCTAGTTACAATGCAAAGAAAATATCACATGCGCAATCTATAAATGAAAACACAAACTAGCTACACCTGGAAGAACTTATGGAAATATCACATGCACAATCTATAAACGAAAACACAAACTAGCTACACTAAAGAACTCTCGTTGATTTGGTGGCTTCTCCAACCAATGTCAGAGCTTTCCTAGAAACTAGATGTAAACTACAAGATCGAACTCAAAAATCCTACCATCATGGAAGACACAAGCGAATAAAAGTCTGTATTACTTTGTCGTAAAGGTCTCATAAGAAACACAAACGTTCGGCGACGATTCAATCAATCAAATTGTAAGCTTTAGAACACTATATTCTCAATTTTTCTAGATCAACTCAATCCTTTACAATTCCCAAGGGTTGAACTATATAATTATGTAGATGGTGGACACAACGACCCAGAAAAATTTCCACGAAATCCTTTGTATTTTGAATGGAAGTAATATAAACATATTGGAATAGATTAAAAATGGGCAATTCTGGATGGATTCCGCTACATCTGAAAATCAAACTTCAATCATACCTAACTCACAAATCGTCAGTCAACATCTCTGATTTGGGCGTACATTTTTTCAAGCCTAATTACCTCTATTTGGAGATATCTCATTTTAGTATTTGTTAACCGCTTTCTTCAACCAATAAGCAAGCGTTTTATACCTCGATTGAATTAGTTGTTGACCCTCATGAACACAAGAACTCTCCTAAAGTGTTGGAAAGAAAATCACATGTGTGGTTTTTTTCTCCGGAGACATGCAACTATAGAAATCGTGGGAGGGTGGGTTACCAAATTTCATGGTAGGTTACATGGATCCCACTTAAAATCATCAATAATGGTACTAAACTCAATTAATCTCTACTCATTAAAATAAATGAATTAATGATAATTATTAGATTCATTTGATCCACTGACTGTCAGACAGACGCCGTAGAGGATCAAATCTTCCGAGGTGAAAACCTCTCGAGGTGCAATTTGGAGGAAAGGCAGTTTTCACCCTCGAGAGACGTGATTCCTCTCCTGCTATTGACAGTATCCGAGTTACAGATGTGGATCTAGGTCGAGCCATTCATGTGCAACCAATGGCAGGCAAATTCCATGGATAATATGAGGAACATATGCTTTAACCTTTATCAATAATATGTAACAATACATCTAATATTAACATAACCATTTTAAATATGTTGAAATATGTCTAAGATTTATTGAGTCATTTTAATTTTAAATTCAATTAGTTACCTTAGTTTTTTGAGAGATGATAACATTGTAAAATAACTTTAATGATGAACAAATTTTGAATGCAAAGTGACAATGTAATAACATTGAATGATAGAACCGTGAATAATAAGAATGTAAAGCCACTACGAACAGTCTTCATTAGTGATCGATTTCAAACTACTTTTCTACTATTCTTATTTTCACCCATGTTAGTTTTGTCATACTTTTCAGTATTGATTATTTGAAAAGGACAGCTGGAATCGTAAACCATTTAAATATTTAGCTCGAAAGTCACAGTAGTAAACATCACATTCTGTCTTCTTGCTCTCCAAATATTAATAGGTTAAATTACTATAACACAAAATCAATGTACATTGTCAATACTGCGCTTTTTACACCGTCAAACTCATCGCATCATCAATACTTATTAATCCAATGACTTTAAAATTAATGTACCATCATACATCAAATTAAAAATCAGCATATACACTAAAATCAATGCAACTAATGCCGAAATCAAATAATAATAGAAAACAACATCTATAGTAAAATCAATGGATCTAATGCAGCAATTAAATATGATTAGAAATTTCAACATCTTCACTCAACAAATGAGTCTAATGCAAGTAGGAAAATAGGATTTAAAGCCAACATCTACAATCAAATCAATGCATTCAATGCATGCAATCAAATAGGATTGGAAATCACCATCTACACCGAAATAAATGCATTAGTGTAAGAATCAAATAGGATTATAAATCATCTACATTTAAATCAATGTAATACAAATCATCTACATTTAAATCAATGCATTTAGTGTAAGCAATCAACATAATTATAAATCAACATCTACATTGAAATTAATGCATCTATAAGCAATCAAATATTAGAAATCACCAACTATTGAAATCAAGGTATTTAGTGAAAGCAATCAAATAGATTAGAAATCACCATCTACATTGAAATCAATCCATTCAAGACAAGCAATCAAATAGATTAAAAATAATCTACATTGAAATCAATTCATTCAGTGAAAGAAATCAGATATAACCAAAAATCAAAACTACATTAAAATTAATGCATCTAGTGAAATCAATCAAATAGGATTAGAAATCATCATCTACACCGAAATTAATGCATTTAGTGCAAGCAATCAAATAGGATTAGAAATCATCTACATTAAAATCAATCCATCTAAAGCAAGTAATCAAATATCATTAGAAATCAAATATCTACACCAAAATCAATTCATCTAGTGTAAGAAATCAAATAGGATTAGAAATCACCATCTACACCGAAAATTAATGTACTCCACCGTGAAGAAACCTTCTTCCCTCTCTCCCCCATATATATCTATATATCCATCCATCTCTCCTTATTTTTCTCTTTATCTCACTCCCACTATACACACTCTCTCTCACTCCATATCTATCAATTTCCATGTCCCTCCCTCATTCTCTCCATCTATCTTTTTTCTCTTTCTGTCTCATCTATATCTATCTCAATTTATCTTTCTGTCCCCAAACACAGAACCACCACCAAATCTATCTAGCCACCCTCCTTCCCCCCTCCTTGCTTCCTTCTCTCTCTATCCCCCCCCCTCCTTTCACACCTTTCTCCCGCCCCCCCCACTCCTTCCGGATCCGGAACCCCCACCCCACCACCCACCTTTCACTAATATATTAACTTTCACCCACCCACCACGTCCACGCTGCCTCCAACTGTCACCACATCACCACCACACTGCTGCCACTGCTGCTTTTCTGCAGACCCTCACCACCACACCACGCCGGAGGAGAGAGGCCGCGCCGCGCTTCCTTTTTCGCCCCCCTCATCCAGAGCCCCAAGATGTTGCCACCTCCTTGTCACACCTTAAAATATATCCACCCTCTTCATCTTCCCCTCCCCACTACCACCCCTATATTATGCCCCCTTCCCCGCTTCATCTACACCCCACCCCCATCCTCTGTCCCTTTCTAACATATTTCTATCCCTCCTTCTCCTCCCTCTTTCAAGTCCCCTCCTTTCCTTCCCCTCTCTCCTTTATCTCCTACCTCCCTTTATCTTCCCCCATCTCTTTCTCTCTCTCTCCTACAATCCTTTCCTTCCCCCATCTCTCTCTCTCTCTCTCATCATTCCTCTCTCTCGCTCTCCTTCTCATTTGACCCCTACTCTCTTTCTTTCTCTCTCTCTCTCTCTCTATCCCCAATCCTCTCTCTCTTCCCCCATCATTGTATCTCAATCTCCAACTATCTTACTATTTCTATCCCTTTATCCTTCTCTCCCTTGTCTCCATCTTCACTCCTCCTTTCTCCTTCTCTCCCCCCTGTCTCCATCACTCCTATGTATCTTTATCCCACCCATAAGCATACACACTCTCTCTCCATCTCTCCATCTCTCCCTTGTCACTCCCTCTCTATGTATTTCTTCTTTCCTTTCCTCGTCCGCCTAGCTCCATCTCTCTATCCCTCCTCTCTCCTCCTCCTCTCATCCCTTCCCTCCCCCCTCCCTTCCCCCCCCCTTCTTTTCTCTCTCTCACTCTCTACCCTCCAATCCTCTCTCCTTCTCCCTCCCTCTCTCATCTCTCTCCCACCTCCATCTTTATGTCTTCCCTCTCTCTCCCTCCCTTACTCCCCTTCTCTCTAACTCTCTCACTCTCTCTCTCTCTCTCTTATTCCTCTTCTCCCTTCTCCTTCAATTTATCTCCATATATCCCTTGTCACTCCCCCATTTCTCCAACTCTATCATATATCATGATATATTAATATATATTAGAATATAATAAATTTAATATTGTATTAATCTAAACATATTAAATTTAATAATATTAATATTTTAATATTAATGCTAGGGTTAATAATGTTTTTTTGGCATGGTATTAATAATAATTTGGTCCATGGTATTTGAACCTTATACTTCATATATAATTAGATCTTGATTTCTAATTGTATTTGATATATTTTTATGTATTTACCTTACCTCTTTATACCTCTTTTATATTTACTTATTTACCATACCTATTTTATAAATATATTATTTGGCCCATGGTATTTTCCCATGGTATTATTAATAATTTGTCCCATGGTATTTGGCCCATGGTATTAATAATAATTTGTCCCATGGCTTCACCTAAATAAAACTCCGTTTTTGATTTTTTGTAAATATAAAGTGTATTTATCGAGTAAATATAAAAAATCCTATTTTATTTATTTACCATACCTCTAGTTTATTTATATTTTATTTATTTACCATACTCTAGTTTATTTATATTTTATTTATTTACTATACCTCCCGAGTAATATAAAAAGAGATTTTATTTATTTACCATGCCTATGGTTTATTTATATTTTTACGTATTTACCATATCTCTTTTTTGAGTAAGTTAGTAAACTCTTCATATTTAAAGTTTATATCGCTAAATTTATTTTTAATAAATTTTTAATTGTTCATTTATATGTATAATAAGTTATTGTTCAAGTTGACACTTTTTTTTGGCTTCCGACATATTTACACATTGGGGTCATACCGTATCGTAGAATGCGCTCTTGGTGCAATAACTATAATTTACCTTGAAACCCATTTAAGTGGTTATTTCCCATTAATGGTGTGAAAAGGAGGTTAATACTCAAAATGTTTTAAGTCCTAAGAAAGCAGCCAACCGGTCGAGTCCTCGTTGTTAAGTACATTTCCATTTGGGAAGTCACGATCAAATCTCCCTCGATGTCTGCTAGGCCTCGCGTGTAAGTCTGATGATTAGATCCTCTCGGGAGGGTCTGCCGAGATTTTCCTGCGGGACGAGGGGTATATATGTGTGCTGACACATTGGATTCGTGAACCACAACATTAAAAATACTAGAATAAGTGTGAGGTTTATAAAGTCAAAAAATAGTTTAATGGAATTAAGAACAATGTCAATTCAAAGCCATGACATCTTTCTCATTTAATCTCAATCAAAATTGGGCACATAATTGAGGAAAATTTCAACAAAATTAATTTTATTTATGGTTTCAAATGAATATATCCACATTGGCCCCACTCATTTCTCTTTCTACCTAAAGCTTATTCTCAAAGGGCCTATTATGTATTGGTAAATAGTGATTTCTTTTAAAAATATTTTTTAGGAAACTTGAATGACTTCTCTTGCTCTTCGTCAACTTGACGATTTCCTCTTCAAGCTATCAATTCTTACTCTTCAAGATGAAGTTCTCATTTTTAAATATATATGTCTAGGACCTCAAACTCTTCAACCTTATCCTTTAGTTTCTTAATTTTCCTACTCTTATTCTTGAGTTTAGAGGTCAAGGTGTGCATGGAGTGATCAAAGACGTAATGGGTTTTATGGGTCTAATAATTAGTGGTATACTCAAAAACATTGATTTCGATGGGCTAGTAGAGCCATAGAAATGAAAAATCAAGAGTAAGAGAAATTGAAAAACTTATTTTTTGGGTTTCCTAAACAAGGAGTTCATGGATTCTTTTTTTCCTAAAATAGCTATCCGTAGTGGGCATATGCTAAAAATTGGCAAATTTAATGTGCAAGGGATATTTAGGTAGCCTCTGTATGTCTGTGAGGAGGTGATGGATCTTTTCAAAGGATTCAAAAACAAGTGAATGGATATTTTTCAAATGATTTAAGAGGAATTCATGGAGCTTTTTCATTTTCTTTATATTGAGTAATTTTATTTTACTTCTAGTGATCCTTCTTGCTCTGATAGCAGGTTGTCTATCCTTCCTTTTGGCTCTCTAGGAGCTCTTCCCATAGGAAGCGAGGTCATAAACTACATGAATACTATCATCCCCACCGGCGTCTTTATCACAATGTTCGCATTCCTCTTTATCATCAATTTCTTTCATTATTTTCGACATGTTTCTTAGGAATTTCTCATCGGTTTTGGAATACCCTCATTGGTAAATTTGTTTCTCAAGCTAAGAAGGCATCCTAATTGTCACTCAAATTTTGTAATTCATCTACAATTACAATTGTTATCAAGGATATATGTGATAGATGTTATGAATGATGTTCTTTGGGTTCTGCTGAACTTTTTTTTCCATGTGGCCAAGACTCTTGCAAAGATAGAAAAATAAAATTCAAATTTTCAACAATCTAGAAATGGAGAAGAAAACAAACATGGAGAATAAAAATGATGGCATGCCTACTTTCACATGTTATATATTTTTGTAGGAGAACAAAGAGGGTTCCTCCACTTTTAACTTTACCAATGATTGAGGCATTCCCTTCCCTAGTCTATAATTAGCTTGGTGGAACATAGAAATATCATCCATACTCCCTTTTCCACTTGCTTGTCCTTTGAACAAGTGATCCCCTATTTGGGGAGTCTATTGGTTTGTACCATGACTCTCTTTATCACAAACCTCAATAAATCGTCAATTTGGGTGACCTAGCCATAAATATTTGTGCAAATACCATTTTCATGTGTTATCGGTCGCATAGAATTATGGAGTAGTGAGTGAGTCATCTAGCGACCCCCGAGCATCTAGTTTTTTGCATTATATTTAGGATAACCCTCCAAGGATACTAGATACCTTGGATCTTGCCTCACTACACCAATATTATCTCGTGTTGTTGCAATCACAATGGAGTTTGGGTGCTCTATTTCAAAGTGATTCTACCGCTAATCAAAGGAAATGGGAGTATTTATGAGTGGGAATGCGGGCTAGAAAATCATCCCAAGAGCGTAATGATTCAATGAGGTGGGAAATCAACATCAAGAGATATAAATGTATTATGTGTAGGATGCAATGAATGATAATTATAATTTTTCTAATGAGGTAGGATGGAAGCAATAATAATCATAAGATTAGAATGTTTTATATGAGAGGATAAATGTTAAGACTTTATAGCCATAGTGTGTAAAATGAAAAAAAAATAGAATGGTGACTTGTAAAACCATCCAATCAAGGCCAAGTTTTGTTAATTAGTGTTTCCATGTTTTAATGAATCAAAGTAACTTTCATTAATTTATCGTCTCAATTTTTTACCTTAGAGATTGAGATATTTTTGTAAATAAACCAGAGATAAAACCCTGAAACCAGTGCTAACAAAGTGTTGAGGTTGATATTATGTGTTGTTATGATGGGTCTAAGACAATTCATAGTGATTTTGTTTTTGAGGTCAAATGCTTCATTAAAACTCGAGCCAAAGTGGATTGTTGGTGAATGCTCTGGAGAATGAAAGAAGAAGAGAACATGTTGGAGGTGTTTGGTAGGCTTTAGGACCTTATTCTAAGCCATATGTTGTTTGGTATATCTATATTTGTAAGGAAGTTTGGAAGAGGCATGCTACATGTCGTCATATAACCATTACGTTGATCTTGTAACAATGGTTATCGCATCGTATGATGGTTACAAGAAATCCTATATGCGTAAATATGATCGATGAAGATTCTCCGAGGTTGATCACCACAAACTCGTTATATTTTTGAAATTCCAAATAGAGAAAAATATAAATTGATGGTAATGGTTATCACATTAAAAAATTAATGTGAAAAATGAAAATCCTATATCTTCATTTTCCTCTTCATCGAAAAATACAAAAGCTAATTGTTGGTGCTAATAATTATATTTTAACTCATGAAGAACTAAAAACAGGTTGAAGAATAGTGATTTAGAAAGCATTTGTAACATAGGTCTATGCTAACAATGGTGAGAAGATTCTAACAAAAATTGCTGTGTCAAGCTTTGGTAAATGATATGTTTTTAACTAGCCCTGCTTATTATTCACTCAATGTTATTGTTAGAATCAGACACAAAACTTTTTTAGACAAATTGATTTGTCTTTCTCTATTACAGTTAACAACCTTATTTTTTATTATAAAATACATAGTGAATGTTTTCCCACTAATTACCTAGTTTTTAAAAGAAAATTCTTATCCAAGCACTAGAATATTTTTACAATTGAAATGTTCTAGAGAGAGAGAAAGAGATGTTTATATTGAACAACCTCACAATTTTGAGGTCCACACAGAGATACACATGTTTGTAAAATGAAGAAGGCCATGTATGGCCCGGAAGGTGCCTCATGCAGCTACTCCCATATTGATGCTTATTTGTTAAGCCTTGGCTTCAAGAAGAACAATGTTGATCAACTTGTATTTCAAATTTCTTGAAGGTGAACCTTTGATATTTCTATTATATGTATATGACTTGTTTCTAGCAGAAATTGAAGTACTAATTGTCTAGTGTAAGAGGGGAGCGTTTCTCAAATTCGAGATGAAGGATATGTTTGGCTCCTCCACAATACAATTTGGGATTGAAATTTTTGGAAAAACCTCGATGTGGACTTTTGTAGGAAAGTAAAGTACATTGTATCGATTCTTAAAATATTTGGCATGATAGATTGCAAGTCCATGGACACTCCTATGATGACGAATTCAAGAAGATCCAAGACAATGATGCTGATTTGATTGATCCAACTATGTTTCGCAAATTGATTTCCTCGTTGAGTTATATTGTGAACACCATGCCTCATATTTGTTATGTTGTGAACATATGGATAAAAATTATTGGTTGATCCCCATTGTGTACATTGTCATGTACGAACACATGGAGATACTTATGATGTACCATTGAGTATGGTCCTAGGTATGCTTCTAATGGGAAATGGAAATTGTGTTTTTGATGTTGATTGGGTCAGATAGCTCGACGAGTGACATATAACCTCGTGGAATTTTTAGCTTGCGTCCACTATGGTTTCTTGGTCTAGTAGAAAAATGTGGCCTCGTATTTCTATGAGTATAGTTAGCTAAATACATTGCTACTAGTTCCAATTGCTGTGGCTACATGGTTTAAAATATTATTCTCTCGGTTTTTTTTATCAATTAGAGTTGACTATCATATATTGTGACAATAAAAGTTGTGTGTAAATATTTTTGATAACCCATTGTTCATGAAAAATCAAAGCATGTCGACACATCAAATATCACTTCTGCATCCAAAATATTATCTAGAGAGGAGTCAGAGGTTAGAATGTGTTCCTATTGATAAAGGTGTTGTTGATGTGTTGACAAAGTCGTTATCCTCGATGAAGTTTAGTTATTTCGGTGAGAAAAATTTGAGTTATTGAGAACCTATCCGAGACAGGGAGAATCGATTACATAACATCATATTATGGTCCATATCCCACAGGTTGTGTGTTTTGATACCTTTTTGGTCCGGAACATGTATTATTGATCCTCCCCGTAAGCTATGAGTTATGAGACTCGTGGTCTCAAATATGTATTTCATCTCATTGTAGCTTGTGTGTTGTGATACTCTTTGGTTTTGGAGATGTATTGTTCATTCATCCAATAGGTTTTGTGTTGTGATACCTTTTGTCCGGGAGATGCATTGTTGATTCTCCTATAGGCTATGTGAGACCTTGCGGTTCAGGAGATGTTTTGATTCGATGATTCCTCCCTTAGGTTGTGTGTTATTAGACCTTGTGGTCGAGATGATCATTTGAAATAAAAAGGATGCTATGTATTCCTTTCCTTATGATGATATTGGTCTCTCCCTTAGGTTATGTGTTGTGAGACCTATGATTTGGTCAGTGGAGATTAATACTCAGAGAGAGAGAGAGAGAGAGAGACTTGGATTGTAATCTCTTTCTTCATACTTAGAGCTATGATACCTATGAATTGGTTAGGAATATTGATATTGAGAGAGAATAAAAAATGCCTACCCAGCTAAGAGGGAGTGTTGTAAATTTTCTCCTTAACTACGATCGCATTTTTCTATTGAAAAATGTCGAGAAATTCAAAATTTGATTTTTGGACAAGTCGCCCTCATACTCTACAAGTCGCCCCACATAGGGATAATTATCCCATGTCACACTCATATATTGGTCATCATTAACACTCATTTGGACATACCATCAACAAGAAATTTTGATATGTAATTCAAAGAGAGACGACACACATGCAAAGGACAAAAGGAAATATATTTTTACTTGTTTTTACCACATTTGATTTGGGAATATTGGCATATGTTTGATCATTGTTCAGATCATCTTGAAAGGCCTTATACTTCGTGGTTCATTGATCTTTTGGGATTGTGATTTACCCACATTGATACATTAACCTTTGTTGACAACATGTATTGACAATTTCTTTAACTAGTTGTTGACTTTATGTGACTACCTTAGGACCGGCCTTGACTTGTCTAATCATTCACCTTAGGGCCAATATATGGCCTCCCCCCGTGTAGACTATTTTCGTTGACCAAAATTTTAATTTATCTCTCTTGTTTAATCGGATTTTAATCTTGGGACAAAGAAAATGTGTGAGATTTGAATTTATTGGAATATTCTTTTTTGATTTACTATTGAACATAATTTCTCCCATAAGGAGATAATTTGGTTTGGTTTTCCCCTTGTGGGTTTTTCCCTAAATGTAGCCTAATTTTGGTATCTCTTGTCTACTATTCCTTATTTGTGATATTTTTATTACTCTAATTGAAGAATTTAATTGTTGAATTTTTCATGTATAACTACTTTATGATTGGAAAATAAAGGATCGTTAATATCATTAGAAGTGGTTATCAATTAGAACAATATTATAGTCCTCGATTGTACTAGAAACTCAACATGAAATACTAGTTCATCAAAACTGGTTAGGATTCTGACACAAAAGGAAGTGAAGCCTCCCCCGGAGTGTACTATTTGAGGAGGAACTTAAATCAAGGGTGTATTCATGATTTTAACATTCATCTACCCACTTGAACTCTATTTACACTAGGTTCACAAGATAGCTTAGATCATAAAGTTGAGGTTAAGGATATTCCAAATAATTCGGAGCTCAATGTTAATACCTTACCTATAGAGAATATGTGGATGATATCCTTTATTGGAGATTTTGGTCAAGATTCTCCTTCGTTCTTGCTATGTCCAAATGTTTAGTGATCAAATTTATTCTTTTAGGAAGTGCTCGCAGTGGTCCTAGGTCAAAAAATTTGTGTTTCTAACTCGGCTTTTCAAATAAAATTTTGTTCACCGAACATGCTTAGATCTAAAATGCTACTCCCTACACTCCATTCATGTTCAATATCATCTTATAGTTGAGGTCATTCATTTATCATTTATGGTATGAGGTCATTCACTACACCTTCATCCAAAGCCTAGGCCCAGTCTAGTTTATTTTTCCACCATAAGAGTCAAATTATGTCAGTGAAAGAAGGCAAATAGAATTTTATTTTTCACCCATACAATCCATTTGCATAGGAATTTAGAAATGATAGGAAATAAGTGGAGGAAATTTATCTTTCATCAAATAAAGTGTGGTTCTTCATTAAATTGTTTCAAAAAAGAGAAATGTCTTCAAAAAGTTGTGTTACCAGAAGACAAAAAAGTGTTTTTTTGATGTTATAAAAAGGAAAAAAAAAAGAGACTTCTTCAACTCATTTTATATTTTTATGGTAAATTGAGTTCTCTCTTCTCACCAACACACCTTACGCTTGCAAGGGTTGAAGAAAAAAAAATAATTTTGTGCCCATTTCCCCTCGCTAGCGCTTCGGAAGTGGGCAAAGACTATGCTTTTCGTGTGTTATGCTATGTTTTTGGAGGCAAGCAGTGCTTTCGGTTTTCCAACTCCAAATCAATCATTCAAGCTTCAATAACCTGCATAAGTGTTCACATGTCTCCCGAAGAGTAAGTGACGCATTCCCACTTCTTTCAAGTCAAATTTCATTAGTAAAGAGTGGTTTCTTTCATTAGGTCATTCCCACTACACTTTTGGTATTTTTCATCATTTGCTTGTTTCAAGCTGATAAAACCCTACTACAACCATACAAGATTCCTAAAACACTCATACATCATACCCAACACTCCCTATCCTCACAATCCGTATTTTCCATCATTTTCATCAAAACCCTAATTTTCACTATATTTTTGGAGAAAACTAGGAATTTCCGTGTTTTTATCTTTTTAGCCTTCCTCATATATTCATTTCCAAAAATTTCAGTTCCATCCTATTTCCAACTCATCACCCTACTTCCTCAATTTGGGAATTTTTCCTTAGCTTATTTCTACTTCATTTTTTTCTCCTAAAGCCACCCCTACCAATCATCCCATGTTTTCTTAATTCTACACCTTCCCCACCCATCTCATCCAAATACCTAGGGTTTCATATTGTTGAAAAAAATTATGGAAGAAGAAAAGAATATTCTCAAGGAGGCCAAGAACAAGAGGTTTGACCAAGCAAAAACAACAAGAAAGATAGCTATCTCCACCACCAAATTTCAGCTTAACTTTTTGATGAGTTGATAGTCAAGCGAAATTGAACAAGATAAAGATTTGTGGTTGGATAGCTGTCAAAATTCATCTTGAGAATATGTTGAAGAAGGAAAAGAGATACAAAAATATTCAAAGGCATATGTAAAGGCACTATTTCACAAGAAATCAAATTGTCAAAGTGAGGGTGAAAAACTTCTGAGAAAAGGCTTAAAGAAACCCAAATGAAGCTTAAGGAGAAGGAAAATTTGGATCTACTTATTGAGGCCTCCTTATATGTTTAGACCTTCATTCTAGGAAATCATAGAAGAAAATTTGAGTGGTTTTTGAGCAATTTTTTCATTTTTGGTGGTTTTTAAGTGTAAATTTTGGAAATTTTCCCTAGCAAAAGCATCATACAGTTAATGGTTAATTTTTCAAAGCACTCAAATGAAGAAAAATTTATATGGATGGATGTATTCACCTGTACATCATATCTATGGCATCAACTCAACATTTCATCCTACCGCTTGAAGAAAATGCAAAAAAACCTCACTTTTTATGCTTCTCCCACCTTTTTTACCTTTATGAAGTGCTTCCCCTGAGTGAGATTTGGAGAATCAATTTTTGGAGCCTTCTAGTGGTTTTTCTTAGTTTTAATGGTGAATTGGAAATAATACACGCAGGCTACCTAGCGTAGTTTCCATATTTTCAACAACACTTAAAGGCACTTAAAAACAAGTCCAAATTAGGCACCTATCGCTTCTACTAAAGAGGCACGACGGCTTTGCCGGAGGCATGACGCTTCCGGAAATGGATTACCTTGGATGCTTTCAACTCAGAAATCTCCAAATTTCAAATTTTAGTTGTCCCATGAGGTTTCTTTTGAGTGGAAATGTTTTTTTGCCTCTTTTGATGGAGGAATGATGTAATTAATCCAGGAGACATGAAATCCTATTATTAGCTAAATTTGAGGAAGTGGTTTCTAACTTCCCTAGATTCTAGGTAATGACTCAAGGCAAGACATTTATGATGTGTTTTAGATTATATTTCAACCCTATGAGGTGTCATGAACTCTATTTTATATAATTGGTCAACCTCAAGTCATTTTATAGGTTGGATAGTTTTTGGCTTCAGTGGGAAGTGAGCTATCAGGACAAACTCTATTTTCAAGGAAATCAAAGGATGTTGTAGCTATAATTTTGAGATTCCATGGTATGCTTTTGAGCATTTTTTCTTCTCTTTTTATTCATCAAGTTAAATTTTATGTTTCCTATTTCATCACATGCATGCTTCGTATGTTAATCTTTTTATGAGTTTATAAACAAATAAGTTCTTTCTATGTTTTGTTTTATAATATTTACATGGATGTGTTTACTCTCTCCCCGATGAATGAATTCATTTAGATGCTCATTTTGACTCCTCCTCTTTTTAGAACTCCTATACACAATGAAAAATTAAGTATACTTGAGTTTACTCATGGCCTCATCCTTATCTCTACAATATAACTCATGAAATCAGACTCCAAAACCTCGGTACCTAGTTCCAAACTCGTCATTCCCATTCAAAGAAAACTTCAAAAAACAAAACCCCAATCTATTGAGCATCATAATCAGCCTAATATCACTATATATCCCGTCATCTCTTTGGCTACAAAGTGGCATTAAGAGAGCCCTCTCTACTTTTGGTAGGGCTAGCCACCGACCTAAAGGTTGGTTTTCCAGGTTACCTTCCTTCGCCCATTCTCACCTCGGGAAGTGGGGGTAGGATAACATTTTTGGTGCCACTTCCAAGGAGCGATTGCAAAAATTTCCTTGGGAATACTTATTTTAGTTCACTAAATTTATACTTGTGGGTGACAAGTTCATATCTTGCTAGTTGGTATAATTCCAAAATTAGAGCCAAAGTGCAAAAATCTCAAAAAGTTGGCTCCCAAAAGACACACTAGGTTAAATCTAGACCCAAAACCTTCACCTATTTTTATTTACCTCCGAGATTATTTTAAGTTAAAAAGTAGAAAAAAAAAAGTCTTGGAAAATTGGAAAGGTTATTCCTCCACTTATGAAATAAAAATCTTGACTATGAGGCTAATTGTTCCGTAAAGTTCATCCTTTAATTTTGAATTTGAGACTTTTGTTTAGGTCTAAGTTTGAATCCTTTCTCTCGAAACCTGCCTTTGACCCCATCAATTTTGAGACTTACTTTCCATTTTTTAATCTTCCTATTTCGAGCTTGATAGTGAACTGGCTCCACTTTTCATAAACTTCATGGTTTGGCCTATAAGTTTTAAGTAACTTCGTAAAATCTTATTTCCAATTCTAACAACAAGCTTCTCATTTCGCCACCTACTATTATACCTTCTCCCCGTAGCATCATCATCTCTCACTTTCATTCCCTCATTACTTCTACAAGTTTTCACTCCATCAACACCTTCGCAACCCACTCCATTAGTCATGGCCGTATTTTTCGATCCTACCAAAGACAACTCACCGCACTAACTCAAAAATATGGTCAAGTATTTCTTATGTTTGATGTAAAATTAGAGGTTATCGTTTCCAACACATTATCAAAATAATTTATTTCATCGACCTTGAAGAAATTGACAATGATGACGCCAAGATGCATATCCTAGCATAGAGTTTCTCGGTGAGAGTTAAAGAAATGGTTTCGCTCCTTAACATTTGGCCGTAGCCAATTCGTCGCCAGCGATGGAGAATTGGGAGGAGAATAATAATCCATTACGTATTCTAGATGAATATAATGCCTTGAAAATAAATCCTAATGAGTACGTACAAGACTTCACAAATAGGTTCAACAGAATTATGATTCCATTCTCGAAAATATCAAGCCCACTGCATGCCTTGCATTGCGCCATTACCTTGATGGAGCCTAATCTGACATGTGTTTACCAAACAAGAGAAAGAAACCCATCTACCCTTGAAGAACAGCAAGAGAAATGGCAAAGTTGAGTTTTTGGAAGCGAAACCCATTATCAAAAAATTCAAAAATCAAAATAGAGAAAAGGGCAACTATCAAGGAAGAAACATCTCTTCATAAAAGAGAAAAGTTGACACCTTGATCAAAATAATGGAGAAGATGACATACAAAATTACTATCGCATAGACAAGTCAAACCCCGATTAGAAATCCCAATTTCGCAGGTCCAAATCGCAACCCTACTATTAATCAAACAAAGGGAACAAAGAGGTCAAGATCCACAAAGTCAATGTAAAATTTTCTACTCCATTCTAGCAAAACTACATTGAAGGCCCTAATGAAGAATAAGAAGATTTCGTGCGAAAATCATTTGTTCGAGGAAAAAATCAACAACATTTTTTCTCACCGAAGAAGATCAGCTTTTCACAAAAATGGTGTCACCGGACAACTAGCAATATGTCTTGTCAAATGATGACATGTTATCGGTGATAAACATACACACATCGAGGGGATATCATACCCTTAATAAATTACGTATGTGTAGATGGGTTTGAGGAATAGGAATGTGCCTATCACCTCAATTAAAAGAAAAATTGCACTCTCAAATAGAGGTTTCGTCAGTTACAAAGATACTTCTACTTCAAATCAGCAAAGATAAAGGACTTGTTGTTCATAATCATGCAAAGGTAATGAATCTTCTACCAAGAGTCGAATAAAGATAAAGAAGTTCAAGATGGAGGACAAGAGAAAGGAGACTCCACACAACGATCATCTCGAGAATAAATATGCACCATCCAAAGAGGTAGAAAAACATTCGCTCTTTTAGCCTTGAAAATGAAACTTCAAAACTAAAAGTCTCCATCTTTTAATCGAAATAGTCAAGAATTACCAGTATAAGTTTCCAAGTAGCCAAGTTTCTTAGGTGGATCAGATGTTTGATATGCTCAATGTTAGTGATGATCACCCAAAACTTTTATTTTCTTGGTCCTCAAGGAGCCATGGTACTTAGAAGATAGTGAAGTCCCTCCTTTTTATCTAAGCCTCAAAATCCATAATTTAATACATCATAATGCCATTATCGATTATGGAACATCTCAAACCTTATGCCTAAAGCATTGCGTGGACAAACTAGGCTTAGATATCACAAAACCTACCATGACCTTACTCTTTTGATTCAAGGAGGGTTAAATGTCTACCTTCATTAAATATCTAGTGGTGTCTTTAGAGAAAATTCCAGCCAAGAATGTCCTCATGGATGTTTTTGTGGTGACATCCTCCCCAGATATGGAATTTGCCTCTCGGTCATGGGGAGAAAAACTTAAAGGCAACTTGCAGGCAGGGAATTTTCCTATTCTACAATACCGGGTCCTTGGGAAACTCTAAAACTATACCGAGAAACAAGATGAAACACATGATCAAATAGCAAAGAAAAGCCTAATAATCACCCCATACATGTTGTTCACGTATTTAGAGTCTTTTATCTTTATTCAATGATGAATGTTCAACATCTTTAGAAATTCTCGATGGAAGAAAAACATAAAATCTAGAATTTTCAGATTCTATTTTAAAGATTTTAAGTGCGTAAAAGAAAGAAAATAGGTTAAGTGGCTTTTCATCCAAGTGCATCACCAAAAGAGAAAAGAAGTAGTGAAAGAATCGTAACTCATTGGTACAATAGATGCTTTTGAAGAAGCTTGTCACGATCAATCATCCAAATAGCAACTTCCTAATGAAGAAAATGGTTTGTGGACCATGGATTTTGATGGAGCCTTAGGAAAGCGAAGGAGATGGGATTGGAAGT
The DNA here is from genome assembly GCA_034641835.2 of Pinus albicaulis. Lineage (NCBI taxonomy): Eukaryota > Viridiplantae > Streptophyta > Pinopsida > Pinales > Pinaceae > Pinus > Pinus albicaulis. The sequence goes on from CM076584.1 coordinate 182,447,620, forward strand.
GTAGATTCACAACTCTATCAATCATTCACTTAAACTTCCTCCTAATGTTTGTATGTATTCTTAAAGTTGAATTTGATTGTTCAAAAATGAATCAAAGCATGATTCTTTGATAGTATGTCCGAATATTATCAAGAAATTAGGTGCCAAGAAAATTTATGTGTATGGGAAATTTGAATTGGTATTAGATTAAACTCAAAGGGGAATACCAAACCAAGAATCATAGAATGCAAGCTTATTAGAATGTAGTACATATTCTCAAGACCTTCACCGAGCATTTTTTCATTGATTCAAAGATAACAATGCGTCATTGTTGATCCTCTTGCCACTTCAGCCGCATGTCTAAGATCTCACTCATCTCAACAATAAGTATGAAATTAACATCAAACAAGTTGTCGTGGTTGTTCTAGATAATGTTCAATATTGAAAGTTTTTGAAGATGAAAAGCAAATCAAAATTTCTACATACGGAAGAGGAGTTTGTGATTTCACAAATATATGATTATTTTACATGAAGATGACCAAGAGATGCAAGCAAGAGAAAGGAAAGTACTTCACTGAAAGATAACTCCATTCTAAGAGGTCTGTGCCTTTCGAGGAGATTTTGACCAAGATGATGTTGTATGAAAACCAACAATGTTTCAAACAAAATTAGAAGTGTAAGAACTCAATCTTGTCACTCCTCTTCAAAAGCCCAAGATGGTCAAGATTTCCAAAAATCCCTTGAGCTCCGAAATGAAAGGTAAATATGCATCACTCATGTCTCGGCTTGTTGATGTTTTTGCATGGGATTATTTTTGATCTGAAATTTTCTCGATAAGAGCACACCAAAGACACCATTCCTTTAAATCTTGATCGAAGCCTTTCCGTCAGAAAATAAGGAGAATGAATCCCAAGTTGTTGCCCTCCATTCAAAAGAGGTAAACATGTTGTACACTTCGGTATTATTTTTCCTCTTCATTTTTCAAATTGGATGCTCTAAAATTAGTGCCGCAGGGAAAGAAGACCGGGTGAGATTCGCTCGTGTATAGATTTCAAAAATCTAAATAACGTAATATCGAAAGACAATACCCACTTCAAAAATATGTATCATATTCACAAAGGGAAGTTGGTTCTTCCATAATTTCATTGCTAGATGGATATTTTGGGTACAATCATATTTTAGTTCATCTAGATGATCAAAAGAAGACAACCTTTACAACACCATGGGGTAATTTTATGTATGCTAAAATTCCTTTTGGATTGAATAATGCAGGAGAAAATTTTCAACAAGTGATGGATATCTCCTTTTCCTTGGCGAGTGTGATGTATTTTTTGTCATTTATATCAATGAAATCACAATTTTTTCAAAGACGAATGAAGAGAACTTATAACATTTGAAGGAAGTTTTTCGTAAATGCAGTAAAATTTGGCATATCACCGAATCCAAAGAAGAGCATGTTTGCTATGGAAGAACGGATATTTCTTGTTCATATCATATCTAAAGATGGCATGCGCAATATATCCTTCAAGGATTGAGGCAATTCACAATTTGGACTATCCTATACAAAGAGAAATCCAATCATTCAATGGTAAAATAAATTTTTTTGAGGAGGTTTATTCTAACCTCGATGAACATCTAATAGAAATCAATGATATGACAGAAATACAATGAGGTGAAGTGAATCATTGAAGCAACAAATCATTCAATCAAGTTAAGTTTTCTTTATCTCATGCTCCTACACTCAACAACCCTGATTATACACTTGATTTCATCATATTTTCCTTTCGCTTCCGAACATACTCTCGATGTTGTCCTCATGCAAAGATCAAAAAACATACCAACCCATCGCTTTTAAGATGTGACCATAAGAGACGTAGCCTTGAAGTACAATAACATTGATAACAGGTACTTGGCTCTCTAGTTAAAGTGTTGAAGGACTTCCCATCTACATTCTTTCACCCTCATGTTCTTGCATATGTCCCAAATGTTTCTATCAAAAATATGCTCTGCCACGTAATGATCCTCAAGGTAGGTGTAAATGGATATCTTCCATTTTGGAGTATGACTTGAAATCAAACCTACAAATTTGATCAAAGGACATGTACTCTGGCTAAGCCCATGGCGGACTCAAACTTTGCATGCCTTGACATCAATTTTATTGTCGCATTATCTCGAGGATCAAGAGGCTGATCCATTACCTCAAGTATTCAAAAATTTCTCTTCATCGCCATGGTATGTCGATATTATTCATGTAAGCTAAACATTTGAATCCCTCCTCCCATCTTGCCTAGTATTCAGCAGATATCTGAAGTTGAAAGTTCTCAAGTATCTCATTCTTAATAATTTCTTGTATTGAAAGCACCTGCACAATTTTGTAGAATTATTTGGTAGAAGGAGAAGTTGATAAGTCAAGGAAATACATTCGTAAAGATGATTGTGGTGGTAAAATTTTCTAGAAGACTACAACAAACAAGATACTGAGAGCTAGATTTTATTGGCCAAGCTTGTTTTTCAATGTTTATAAGACTCTCATGAGTCAGCCGTCATGAGTGTCAAATATTTCTGAAGGAAAAAGAAGCCTTTTTTACCCAAGGTTCCCTGGAAGAAATTGTGTACCAATCACCTTCCAACAATGGGGTCTTGATTTCATTGGTGAGATCCATCCTCCATCATCAGATTAGCATAAGTGGATACTCACCGCCACCGATTACTTCATGAAGTGATTGAAACCATCCCCACAAGGCAATCTACAAAAAATATTCATTATTCAGGCTTTTGGAGACTAATATCTTGTCTCTATTTTGGCTACCCACACAAAAAATCATCAATGACAATGCAACGCTTTAAAGTAAAAAAATATGATTGACTTTTGTGATAAATATCACATACCTCTTGGTCATTCTATTAAAAGATACTATCCTTAAGTGCAAAAGTTGGTTGAATCGTCAAACAAATCATTGGTGAACATAATCAAGAAATTGTTGCAAGAGAAAATTAAAATAAATTACAAGAAGCTCTGGCAGACAAATTTTCTACGGCTAGACAAAGTTAGCTCAAAGAGATCAATCATCATGTCACCTTTTCAGCTAGTGTATGGTGTCACCACGTTGTTTCGCACTTTTCTAGTAGTGCCATGATGTACCTGAAGAGATCGACAAAGGAAACCAAAATGATATTCATCGAAGAATTAGTCAAATGATTCACTTGGAGTGCTTCGAAGAGAAGAATTTTTCAATCACACTTCAAAACTTTATGATAAAATCAAGAATATCTATGATAAGAAGACCAAAAGGCCAGATTTCAAGTTAGGAGATGTTGTTCCTACGATGATCTCCTAAATGAAGACGAAAGTAAGCATGGTAAGTTTGATAACCCGTGGGAAAGGTCCATACAAGATTACAACATTCAAAGAAGGCATTTTCATGAGAGGATCTTCGAGTGGGCAAGAAATTTCGGGAGGACTAGTGAATGGTAGGTTCCTCAAACATTACCTTACCTAATCTTGCGTAAAAAGGTTCACTTTCATTGTAAATATCACTTTTTTATTTTTTGTCGAAGAATAAGAAATTTATTGCATAATTTTGAAGCCCAAGGAGAAGTTCATAAGGCTTCTATGATCAGCCATCGTTTTTCTTTTAAAAATCAAAAATTCAAGTTAGTTTAGAGTCAAATTCATTTTCTATTTTATTTAATCATTTCGCCTTGTCGAAGTGTTTTCAATTTTAGCTTTGAATCCATTGCCCAATGGATGAGGCTACCTGATCTATGGTGTTCTTGACACATCCTAAAGGAGTCAGCCATCCCCAACTCGGAGCCAATGTTAGTGTCCAAATGTTGAGTGATCACATGTACTCTTTCAAATTTTCTTAGTAGGGATCCTGTGTCAAAATTCCATGTTTCAAATCGGGCCAAATAAAAATTTTCTCCAACATGCTTAGGTATGAAATGCTACTCCCCACACTCCATTCATGGTCATTATCATCTGACAGTGTCATGTCATTCATTTATTATTTAGGTATGAGGTCATTCACTACACCTTCATCTAGGTCAAAGTCTAGTTTCATTTATTTCGCCAATTACAAGAGTTAATTTATGTCATGAAAGAATGAAAAGAGAATTTAATTTTCACCATACAAGCCATTTGTGTAGGGATGCATCATGGATAGGGAAATAATTTTAAGGCAATTTTTATTTTGCTAAAATAAAGTGTGTTTCTTCATTAAAGTGTTTCAAAAAAGAGAAAATTATTCAAAAATTTGTTTTTTCACTAGAAGAAAAAAAAGAGCTTTTTTGATGTTATAAAAGGAAAAAAAGAGACTTATTCAACTCATTTTATCTTTTGATGGTCAATTGAGCTCCTCTCTTTCACCATCACACTCCACAAATCGCCAAGGTGGAAGAAAAAAACAATAATTTTCGTGCCCATTTCCTCTCGCTACGCTCAAAGTGTTGCGCTACGCTTGGGTGTGTTGCGCTACGTTTTTGGAGTGCGTCACGCTTTTCGGTGAGCGGCGCTACGTTTTTGGAGTGCACTACACTTTTCATTTTGCGTAACCTCCAAATGCTTCAATCACTTGCATATGGGTTCACACGTCTCCCTACATAGTGATTTTACATCATTCCTACTTCTTTCAAGTCAAATTCTATTAAGAAAGGAGTGTTTCTTTCATTAGGTCATTCCCACTATCCTTTTGGTCTTTTTCATCATTTACTTGCTTCAAGCTGACAAAACCCTACCCTAACCATATAAAACCTTCCTACAACACTCGTACATCATACCCTAACACTCCCTATCACTCACAAACTTATTTTTCCTCGTTTTCATCAAAACCCTAATTTTCACTATATTTTGCGAAAAACTAGGAATTTCTGCTTTTGATATTTTAGCCACCTTCTCTATATTCATTTCTATAATTTCTACTTCCATCCTATTGCCAACTCATCACTTCCTACTTCCCTCAATTTTTTGGTGAATTTTCCTTAGCTTATTTCTAATTCATTTATGCTCATAAAGCCACCTTACCACCATCCTCATTTTCAATTCTACATCTTCCTAACCATCTCACTCAAATTAGGTTTCACCTTTTGAAAAAAACTATGGAATAAGAAATAATATTCACAAGGGAGGCCAAGAACAAGAGGGTCGAATTGCCAAAAATAGCAAGAAAAGAGAGTCATCTCCACCACCAAATTTTGGGCGAATCCTTTAATGAGTTAATAGCTTCCAAAAATTGAACAAGATAAAGAGTTGTGGTTGGATAGGGTCAACATTCATTTTGAGAATTTTGAAGAAGGAATAGAGATACAATTTTCACATGCATATGGCAAGGCACTCTTTCACAAGAAATCAAATCGTCAAGGTGAGGGGTAGAAAACTTGAGGAAAAGGTTTAAAGAAAACAAAATGAAGCTTAAGGAGAAGAAAAATTTGGATCTACTCACAGGCATCCTTAGATGTTTAGCCCTTCATTCCAGGACATCATAGAAGAAAAATTACGTTTTTTTGAGCAATTTTTCATTTTTTGTGATTTTTATAAAATTATGAAATTTTCCTTTAGCAAGCATCGCATAGCTAAGTATACAGCTTTTCTTAAAGCACTCAAATGAAGCAACTTTATATGGATGTATGTATATTCACCTATACATCATAGCTATGGCATTAGCTCAACATTTCATCCTCCCATTTTGAATAAAAATGCAAAAAACCTCACTTTTTTCATGCTTCTCGCCACCATTTTTACCGAGCCTACGCAATTCTTCTCGAATGATGCTGAGAATCCAATTTTGGAGGCCTTTTGTGGGTTTTTTTATCGCTGAAGGGTGAATTAGAAAGAAGACACACAAGGCTACCTAGCCTAGTTTCAGTGTTTACAAATGGGAACTTAAAAGGCACTCAAAAATAGGTCCAAAGAAGGCGCAACGCTTCGCTCGTGAGGCACAACGTCTATGATGGAGGAGCGATGCTTCTCGCATTAGATTCCCTTGGACAGCTTCTCAACTCAGAAATCTCCAAATTTCAAGTTTAGCCGTCCTATGAGGTGTCTTTTGAGTGGAAATTTTTGTTTTTGCCTTCTTTTTGTGGAGGAAAAGATGTAATTAATCCAAGAGACATCAACTCCAGTTATTAGCTAAATTGAGGAAGTCGTTTCTAACTTCTAGATTTTAGGTAATGACTCATGCAAGACATTTATGATTTGTTTTAGATCATATTTTGACCCTATGAGGTTTCATGAAATCTTATTTTATATAAGTAGTCCACCTCAAGTCATTTTAGAGGTTGGACATTTTTTATTCGTGTGAGTTATTAAAATAAACTCTATTTTCAAAGTGAAATCAAAGGATGTTGTAGCTATATACTTTATATCTCCCATGTATGGTTTTCGAGCATTGTTTTCCTTTGTTACTTCATCAAGTTAAATGTTATATTTCTATTTCATCACATGCACATTCGCATGTTAATATTATGAGTTTATAAACATAAATCATTTACTTATGCTCTATTTTATAATATTTACATGGATGTGTTTAATTTTCTCGATGAATGAATTCATTATGCTCATTCTCACTCCTTCTCTTTCGAACCCTATACACAATGACAAATTAAACATGCTCCTAATTTTACCTACTCCGGGCTCATCCTTATCTCCGCAATCTAACCTTTGAAATCGGACCTAAACCCTAGACCTACCTCTAGACTATCATTCCTACCTAGCAAAAACTTCAAACAAACAAAAAACCTAATATATTGAGTGTCATAACTAGCCTAAGATCATTATATATATAGTCATCTCTTTGGATGCAAAGTGACATTGAGAGAGCCCTCTTTGGTTTTAGTAGGGCTAGCTACCCTAACTAAAGGTTTGTTTGTGGTTACCTTCCTTCATTTCCATTCTTTAGCCTCAGGAAGTAGGGAGTGATAAAAATTTCTCCGTGTTTCTCAATGTACAACATAATTATCAATATCATTACCTAGAATCAAGGGTGTCAACACACCCCACATTAGTTCTTATCAAAGGGAGAGGGATTTTTCCCCCCCTTTATCCACCTCTTTCGCATATTTTCTAATTTATATAGTTTTTTTGGCCTTTTGGAACTCTCGACACTATTTGTGGGACCTAATATTCAGATCCTTGTGCCGGTTCTTCAATTTTGGGATGTCATCAATAAATATTCCAACAACCTCGTCTCGCTTTTTCCATTATCATCCCCCACCATGTCTAACATGGAAAGCACTATGACTCCTCTTACAAGGTTTCCCCTTTAGTGGAGAATATTTTCCTTCTTCGTGTTTTTCAGCTTCGAGAAGTGCCTTCCATTTCCTAGTTTCTTCATGGGGAATATTTTTCAAGGATTTGTGGGGAACATGGAGGGGAATGTTTCCACCTTCTAGTGGTTCAATGTGTAGTATCCCATATTTGATTCTTGGTTAACCTCGGGAGTAATATATTCCCTCCCTATGGGATTTTGGTGGGGTTCATACGTATCACTAGTTCTTGGGGTTTCCCAAGAGGTCATTGCTTCTCATGGAAAATTTTACAAGGGGGAAGCCCTCTCGCATTTTTGGATTTTTATTAGTGCAGCTTTTCCTTCCTTTGACCTCCAGGGAATAACCTTTTAATTTTAATCAAGTGATTTTATGAAAAACCAATGGAAACTCGTAGCCAACCAAAACCTAAGCTAGCTCTTTTCCAAGTTTTGGGCCATTAGGAGGTCCTCCTCTTAGCACTTGGAGCTTAGCATCTCAATGTTACCTTCATTTTTTGGCAATGTTGAATTTTCTATATATTTCAAAATTGACAAATGACCCATTGTCTTATGATTAGAATTGGCCTCTCGATCCCCACCAAACCTGCCGTGGTGTAAAGTCATAAGTTTAAGGAAATTTAAAGGAGGATCCAACATATAATGTTACCATGTTTCACCTTCATGTCTTCTTTAAACTCATTGAGTAAGGATTTGATCAGTTGAGACTCTTTCAATGCACCTTAACCTGGGAATTCTCCAAGTGGTACATTTAACCTAAGGGGGGGATCATTTCGACCTTTAACAATTTGGCTATGATATTTCTAAACCATTTCCAAATTCTTGTGAGATATGACACCAAGACTAATCTTCTATGTCACTTAAGATAGGATAAAACCACCTACATATCCAACCATATTTAGTCATGGCAGAGAAGAAAACAAATGATAAAGGAAGAAATTTCGTAACATATTTTTGGAATGGTTCATAAATTCCCTATATCCACAAATTTCAATGGATGCATCACTCTTTGAAGTGTACATTTAAGAGTAGGTTTTCTTTTAGAGCTCCAAATATTGGATTTTATTTGATCACAATGGGGGTTCTTTATGATATATTTCCAAACACATCAAGACAAAAGATTGATTCAATCAAACCAAATCCAATAACTTGTGTTGATGTTGATACATATTGCATCATTATATATTTTTTCATCCATATCGATGGTTTTAGAGTGGAAAAGTGGAGGAATCATCTCACAAGACCGTTTTACCATTGGGACAAATTTGTAGATTGGGGGTCCGAAACCTTCCAAAGGGGCATTTCAAGGAATCAAATGGAATTTTTTAAAAACTTGTTTTCTTTAGTGTGTCACATTTTTTTCCCTATTCTACACATAGAGATATTTCCAATGATATAAAAATCACTCTCAATCGAAGTTTGAATGTAAAATTTATTCCACTCAAGTTGAACTTCCCCACTTTGACCACCATAATTCGAGACGATTCCACGCCATCCCCCATTACTCAAGGAAATGGGGATAGACATCTAATAATGATGAATAATACTCTAAAAGAGTCAATGTTAACTCTATTTAAGAGTTTAAGGAGTCAAACTTAACCACTAGTAAGTTATTAGGTTGTGTTATAATTGGGATACTTAGAGGAAGAGGGTTTTGATTTTTCAAGTGCATTTTGTTCCATAGATGAGAGAATTAGTAGAGGGGGATAGAAGAGAGCACACAGAGAGGATTTGTGCATTTTATTAGCCCACATACCACAAGCCTTACATATTTATATAATTGAATCCATTTTCTATTCATTCGTAGATATGAGTAACCTCAACTTCCAACTTCCAACTTCTCAATTTAGGCTTGTGATTTTTTATTTATTAATTCTATATTTTATGCATAAATATAATTTTCATGTAATAATAATAAACAATAATTATCATTTCTAGAAATCTAAGGAGAAATAAACCTCATAGTGTAGAGATTTTGGAAAAGTTAATACATTTTAGTATATTTGTTGTAACAAATTGTCTAAAGGAATATCTATGATAGTTTACATATCATAATGGTATCAGTAGTAGGTTACTTTTGGTATATTTTGGGGAGTTTCAATTGATATAAAATTTTTAAGATGAAAGTCACAAACCGGTCATGGTCGATGAATCACAATAACCCTCATAATCCCATAGAAGAGAATTTTAGAGATGGAAGCACAAGTTGTAGGTATAAACCATAATTTGATCCTCATCGCGAACTCGACCAATAATCGTACTATTTATAGAATATTAGATCTAACGTAAAGGTCCGATCAAAGGGTAGATCAGAGATAGGGAAGAAACATAGAAGGAACTAAAGAAAGAATAGAAAAAATCAATCTAGTCTGAAAGTGTTGTGAGCTATTCAGGTCCCCATTCCAAATGGAAGAGAAATATGGGTATAAATTTTAGTATCGAGGTAATATTGATGCTCTAAAGATAAGTCGCTTTTTTTTCCAAATTAGAAGTTAATTTTAAATTCCATGATATATAGGAATAAAATAAGATCTCTTTTGTTTAGATGAAATGAGAGTGGTTATGACTCCGACATTGTGGGAAAACTCACGTAGACCTTGAGGTTGGAGGTATGTCCTTTAGTGAATAAGTAGAAATATTTCAAAACCATCATAAATTCACAATTTTACCCTAATACATATGTAGAGTGACTAGTGATCCTGGCATTATTTCAAGTAGGAGCAAGGGCATAGTGTACGTGAATACACCACAAAGTTAAGAAAGATGGCCATACTTTGGGTTCTCCAAAGAACCAATACACACTCCTAGGGCATATGGGGATTCTACTTAGGCATGTTCCAGAAAGTTTTGTTGTTCAAGCCAAAATCGATGGATGAGGTTTGTGTACACACACAATGACTAGAGAATATCGGCTAGAAGAAAGTGCAATCAAGTGCATCAAATCATAAGGAGTGTCAGGATTATTTCAAGGAGAGGAAGAAGAAGAGGAAAGGGGGAAATATAAAAATATAGTAGGAACAAAACAACAAGAGAAAACATTTCAACAACAACTTCAACCATTATAACATATTTTGTCATGCTGCAGGAGAAGTGTTGGGAAGTTGCATCCATAGCTTAACTTAAAGAATAAAAAGAAATATAATAAGAATAAGAATCTCATGGTCATAGATTCAAACAACTAGGTTAAAATAGCTCGGACATGGATGAGAATATCATATGTGTACATCGCTGAAGAAAAAGTGTGAATTCTATAGTCTCACTAAAAGGAAAAGAACAAAAAGACCAAAATATTCCATATAAAGATACATAATAAAAATACCAATATTGATGCTTTGTTCTAGTTAGGATCAAAGGAAAATCTCATTGTAGTAGAGCTAGTCAAAAAATTTGGATTGGAATTTGATGAATATACAAGCCCATATCCAATGGGAGGGTAAATAAGGATGCAAAAATGTATAACAAAACAGTTATAAAATCATATTTGCTATCAATGCTTATTTTATTGATGAAGCAGGAACTAGACGTAGTTCACTTTGATGTGAGGTGGTGTTTGAAGTCCCTATATGTACATGTGATGCAATATCTCATGTGGAAATCCAAACAAAGATTACCTCGTCAAGGATGAAAAATCATTCGCCATTAATGCACATAGGCTAGGTCAAAATTTTACTAACAAGTGTTAACCAAGCTAAGAAATTGATTAGTTCTATAAATAGGTATGTTTTCCTATTTTTAAGAGAAATTCAATATGTAGAATAGCTATAGAGATCAAGGGCATCTTCAGAGGTGGTAAATTAAGAAACATAAATAGTAAATGGAAGAGTTAAGCAGGCATACAATGATGTGTTCTAGAGCCTAAAGGGGTACCACTCAATAGAGGAGTGAGCATGAAATCTTGCTATTTCTAGAATCCCCATCGCCAAACATTAGGATGTATGGGTAATTTGTTATAGAAGAAAGAACAAGAAAAAAGGACTAAATTGCAAACAATACTCATGTTGCTTGCTGATGACTAAAAGGATGACTTGGGTTTATTTTGTTAAAAATAAGTTTGAAGCTTTAAATTTCATAATATTCAAGGAACTTGTTGAAAATGAACCGTATTTGAAAATAAAATTTTGGAGATTAAATAATGGAGGAGAATTTACTTGAAAATGAATTCAATGATTATTGTGAATAATATGGAATAATAAGGAACTTCTCAACACCATAACTCATCAAAAAAATGAAGTGGTTGAAATAAAGAACATAGCTATGGAAGAGATGGATAACTTTGTTGCATGAATCCAAGCTAAGTTATATTTTAGAAGGAAGTAGTAGATACAAAAATTCACATTTTGAACAAATGAATGTTCAGAAGCAATAATGACAAAAATTCCCCAAGGAATCGTGGAAGGAAGACCAACTACTATCAAGCATTTCAAAATATTTGAAGCAAATGTTACATAAGAATGGATGATTAGAAGTTAGTGAAAGTTTTAATCCCGGATATATGAAGGCATACTTGTTGGGAACTCGTGTAAAAGAAAGGAATAAGAGTGCTACAATATTAGACTCAATAATATAGTAGAAAGCATCAATGTAAAAATCAAGGAACAATGTGTTGAAGACAAATAAGGAAAGTAAAAATCCACACATATTTGAAGAAAAAGAAGAGGAAAAACAAAGAAATAGGAAGAAAAAAAGAGGGGAATACCAAAAAGAGAAGAAATCAGAGGAAAAACAAGAATAAGTAGATAATAAACAATATTTCCGCACACCTTCCAAGACACTTGAACACCGAGGTCAAACAACCATCCATCGAACAATCATTGGGGAGAAGAGTGTTGAATTAGAAAACCTAAGAAGAAAAAAGCATGAACACCAAACACTATGGTATTAATCACTATTTTCCACAATTGAGCCAAGTAACTTTAAGTGAAGCTTTGAAATGAGGAAAAATAGATCAAGTCCATGGAAGAAGATCTAAATCAACTTGAGAGAAATTGGGAGACACTTAGAATCTGTCTCCAAGACCCCAAGGAGAAAAAATGTGATTGGTACAAATGGGTTCCTAAACAAACTAAATGAAGATAAAGGTGACTAGAACAAACTGAAGGTGAGTGTGCAAAGGATCTTCCCGGTTGGAAGGGATAGACTTGGAATAATTTTTTTCTCTAGCAGCTGCATCGGAAGGAATCATAATTCTATTAGCTCTATGCATGCTCCAAAAAGAATCAAAGTGTATCATATGGATGTAAAAGTATCCTTTCTCTTAATGAGATAGAATAAGAAGTGTATTACAGAACAACTTAAAGGATTCCTATTATCAAAAGATGAAGACTATTTTTGTAGACCGAAGAAAGCCCCATATGGAATTAAACAAGCCCTTCAGAGTTTGGTACCAATATTGGGCAAGTATTTGGCAAAGAACAACACTTAGAAAGGGAAATGCAGATTAATCTTCACAGAAGGAATATCAAGACAATATGATCATCATTGAAGTATACATTAATGAAAACATGTTTGTAAGTCATGATGATATATTAATTTATAACTTTACAAAAGGTATGCAAAATGAATTTGAAATGTATTTTCTCAAAGGACTTGACTTTCTTTTTGGGACTTGCTATATCTCATCTAGATGGAGGCATTTTCATCTCTAAAACCAAGTACATCAAAGAAATGTTGAAGAAGTTTAAAATGGAATATTTCAAGCCTATGATAACTCATATGTTCATTGATGCAATTTGAGCAAAGAACATGAATCCAAGGAAGTGGATAAAAGACTCTATAGATCAATGATTGGTAGCCTACTTCCTTTGTGACAACTTCAATATGAGATTTAATGCAACAAGTTGAATAAGTTTCAATATTTCAAGCATCACCAAAGGAAACTCATGTTCTAGTGGTGAAAATAATCTTCATATATCTCTGAAGAAACAACAAAATTTTTGTTATGGTATCCAAAGGAAAGGAATTGACACAAGTAGCTTACACAGATGCATTGGGCAAGAAGTATAAACGACAAAAGAAATACAATTGGACCAGCCTTTCTACTTGGGAGATTGTTTAATGTCTTGGTTTAACAAGAATTAATCTTCATGATCCTTGTCTACAACAAAATTAGAATATATTGTAGCAACATTTTTTACTCATGTTCTCTTGATGTAAAACCTTGTAAGACATAAAGTAAAATATGATGAGCCTATTATGATATTTATGACAACCCAAGGTAATAAACATACCCAAGAATCCAATTATGCATTCCAATAACAGGCATATTCGTATCAAGTTTCCCTTTCTAAGGGAGAAAGTCACATAAAAGAATATCAAGCTAGATTATGTTGGGACAAAGGAACAAATTGCAAACATCTTCACCAAACCACTTCCTAGAAAGACATTTGAGTCCCGCATAGGAACCGGGAGTAATTTATGCTCCCAAATTTATTTTCACAATATTAAGCAAATAAAGACAAGGGGAGATACATTGTTGGGGTAGTTACCTTTTCCATTGATGTTAAAGGGGTAGAGACATTAGGAAGCACAAAGACAAGAAAAGCATAATCATAGGGTGAGTATGATGGTTTCCATTAATGATAAAATGAGGATATTGTTGAAATACGTTTTCATCGATGTCAAAGGTTGTCAAAATGAAAGAGAAATTTACAGCATATTCAAATAACACATTTTGAAATATTATTTTTTGATTTTTTATGATCCATTAGGATACCCTAACTTTGAATGCATTTTTACTCCATTTAACTAGTTCAAATGTAATTATAACATATTCAATGGAAATATTATTTTTATACCTTTCCAAAATTATATGGTACTCCCTCTAACTCCTCAAGGTTTAGGAGAAATTATTTTTGGATTTTTGATACCCCATTTGATACCCTATTTTTTAATGTGTTTTTACTTGTCAACCTTAGCTCAAATGGAAACATAATATATATGGCTGTAAATCTTATTCTAAAATTTTCCAAAATTATATGTCATTGCCTCTAACTCCTCATGGTTGACTTCAGAAATGGTTTTTTGAATATTCACTATACATTATGCGTTTAAAAATGTTAGCATAGACAAAGGACAAGTCAACCTAGCCAAAGGGGATAAGTCGGCCTAGTCTAGACCCCAAATGCACTATAAATAGGCAGGCTACGAAGGAGAATGCTAATTCATCTACTCAAGAAAATCAAACAAGCAACGAAAATAAGGAATTATATGGTTGTTACCTCATGAACCAAAAATGGAGACGAGCTAATTTGAAGAGACTTTGTGGAGAAGGGATTTTTTCAGACATTTTTGAGGGATTTTTGGATTATTTTGGCTTATTTTGGCCATTTTGCACATCTTCTGAAGGTTTATTCTCGGTTTAGGGCCTATTGAGGCTAAGTTTCAGTATCATTTGTTGAGGAAATTTTGGTTGCTAAGAAGGTCTTGTTTCTGGCACTGGGTGCTTGTGTGAAGGACATAGGATAAATTGTCACGAGGGAAGACATTCTTTAACTAATATTGACTCTTGTACAAGATTTGGTGCTGATAAATTAGGGAGTTGGTGATTCCTAGTTGGTGTTGATAAATCGGGGAGTTGGTGCTTCCTTTCACCGGTGCTAATAAATTTCAATGTACTTTTATATATATTAAGAAAAGAATTATGTGTTTTTATCCCTCTTTGGGATTCCACGTAAAAGTATTTATGCTCGACATTTTTATGTGATTCATTTTATATCTATGGATGCATTTAAAAAATTTGCTAGAAAATTGTTAATATTGATTCACTCTCCTCTCAGCATTGTTGAATATTCCAACATCGTCAAACATAGCCAAAGCTTGAGATTTGATTCAATTATTGGGAGAGATACTTTAAAAATGAACACACGCTTGAAAAAAATTAAGAGTTAATACTTTGTCATTAGCTTGCCAAAACAACTAATGATAGCTTAGAAGGAAAATTAAGCAAAAGGAGAAGTAGGTCCTCTCTTGAATCCAATTCTATAAATTCGTCGACAAATAGTTGCAAGGTTTTATGGAAACTAGGGATTTATTGGCAAGGATTCAAGTAGACTTGATCACAAGATTTTTCACCCTAGCATTTCAAGGCATCCCAAGATTTATCATAACACTTACCATTACTTCCTCATTATTAGGTATTATTTAATATTCACCATCTCTTTTAGGGTCTAATATTCAACATTTTGACCCCCGCTAAGCTTAGAAATTGATTACATATCAACCATTAACCTATTGTGTGAATCCAAAAGAAAATTAATTTTACAATTTTTCACAATTATAGGCCAAATATTGGCTTGGTTTCTTTACAACTTTTAAATAAAGGAACACTGAATCTACTAGTGAATATACTGGCAAACTAACAAGCTACCCTATTTTATCCTTTCTTCCTTTCTCCATCCATCTAAGTGATTGATTTTAATCCTTCATGTCAATCTATAGTAACACATTTTTGTGCTTAATATATGCTTTAGTTAAAGGAACTCATTCTCTTTCCTAGCTGAATTATTTGATTCCTACCCCCTTTCACCTTCCCCCTTGAGGGCAATGAGAGGAGGCAGGGGACATGGAGGGGCAGTTTGCTGCCCCCACAGTCTTCAAGTGAAGGCTGGGCAGCACTACCCTCTTTGAGTGTGCACATCGACAAGGTTCCTTGCAATGGAAGTGAGAAACTTATGAGTACTTATTCCCCTTCATGTATTAGATATCTTATGTGTGTGGAATAAAACATGCAATCATAACACACATATAATTCCTAATCTTCATAATTAACATCCACTTCATATGCAAGAGTCCAATTTATCACATCATCATTATGTCATAATATTGTGTCACATTGATGCAACACAACAATGTCTATAAAACGACTCCCAGATATAGAGAAGGGGACCTCGATTCTTCCTCAAATTATAATTATAACTATCTTCCAATTACAATACATTATCGCAAATAACTTTAAGGATTAGCCCCTCGACATCCTTCCAAAATCCAACAATGAAAAAACCCTATACTTAAAACCAAGTCCTAAAAGACAAATGAAAACATCCTTAACCTCTTCTAGGCTTCCTTGCATGACTTTTCGCAAGTGTTACCTAAGAGGTGTGCAACTACTCGTATTGACCCGCGATAATACAAATATTAGCTATAGATCACTCCTCCACCATACAATAAAACAATTGGTTCACCCTTGACTCGCATCCTCTACCACAAGGGTAGAGCGCGACCCATATAAATTGCTCTACTTGTTCAAACTTGCAAATATTCTAAGAGATCTATACCTTGAATTCTTCAATATGTGTCTCTTAACCTCATTCTTGCTTTCTTTCCTCCTTCACCCATGTCCCCACCCGAAAATATATGCAGCCAACAAGGGGAGCATCACATGAACCAATGTGTTGTTTCGATTGATTCAACACATCATCTAGATTGGATGACCTTGTTCCCCGTTAGCTCACCTATAAAATTTGTTATAGAAAAAGTTGCATAAAACTTTTGGAGCCTTCAAATGACAAATTGTATTGCTAAAAAGTGTTAGCTCTGGAAGACTTCTTGAAGGCCTCATGCCTTCCGTCCAAATCTTCATCGTTGTTCCCGTCTTAAACCTAAACTCGTCGATTCCCAAGAAAGAATATTGTCATAAGCACCATTGTCGTCTCCCCTTCTTCCAAAACTAACTCTCATTTCTTCCCCTTTATCTCCCATCAAAAACCTCATTTTCATGTTTTTTCCCCTTTTTCCCTCATCAAAACCCTTTGATAAGTTTTTTAAGATCCTTTCTTAGCCTTATCGAAACCGCTAAACCCCTTTGCACCTACCATCCACTCATCGTTGCAAAACCACATGGTATCCATCACAGACCACTTTTGAGAGTAGGGAGTGTATTTTTTATTTTCAAGGGTTATCTGACACATTGGTTGACGTTACACCGAGACCTGTTTCCCAAAACCGTTGTTCATCGCGCATTAAAGATCGGACGTGGACCCGACGCGATATGGACGCTCACCATCCGATCTTCGAGGCCGCTCATCGACCCGTGGTCGCTCTTCAAGATGCCCAGGCGACATCCGTGGCACGACGCGGCGTTTAAAGGATCTCCGCCGTCAATCTAACGCGCATCAACGGCCCACATTCCATCGCCCGCGTCCCCTCATCCACGTTGTGCTGTCGGTGGTCCCAATGCCACATCATCGTCCACAAGGCATATTTCTATTAAAGGTGTCGCCATTGGCTCCTTGTCCAAATTTCAGAACCGAACCCCGGGAACTTTACTCAAGATGGTTTAATTAAATTCTGAAGTCCCGGTGTGTTTCTAAGGTTTATTGGTGCTCATTTTTCCATCGTTGATTGTGTGGGCTACCCTTATCCGACGGCCCACAATCATCTCGAACCCCACACCATTTTTAACCTATTTTCTCCATTTTTCCAAATAAATCGACCTTTTGTCGTTAATTTTTCGTTCGCCCGACCGTCAACTGGTGGCGATCGACGGCTCGATTTAAACTATTCTTTCGCCTTCTTTGACTTCTTTCGATCATCGCCCATTGGATGATGTCATCCAATGGCCATGCCCCTCCACGTGCCTTCCGGCGTTTGCGTACCTATATATGCGTGATTTAATAGTTTTTTGTATTTTGCGGTGGTTTAAATGGTTTTTCTCCACATAATTGAAGAAAATTTCAAAGGCATAAAGGAAAGACGATCCTCCGCTTTCTTCGATTCACCAAGTAAAATCATTCTCAGAGTTAAAATTCACGTTCACTTGATTCATGAGGCATTGATGCCATATAACCTCACAGCCCCTCGCATACCAAAGTTAAAAACATAAAGAATCAAGCGTCAGCCGTAGAGTATCAACAAGTCGAGGACAAAAAGGCACCGTGACAGAGACGAAGACATACGGGATCACGGCTAAGAATGATTATCAAAAGCCTAATCTCCAATTAAAACGCAATTTGAAGAAAATCTTAAGTTTTTTATCAAATGTAAAGCCTCCACCGCCACATCTCGAGGCAAATTGATTCCTCCCATCACCAAATGTACACTCCGTGCCTCAAATTATTCAATTAGAGGCCGAATTTATTGATCAAGACCAAATCTCTACCTCACAACGCAATGGTAGGATAAATTCCCGTACAAACTAATGACAAATATCAGATTAACTTCAACGTCACATGGAGCCTCAAAGGTCAACAAAAGTTCTACCGAGTTTAATCTTAATCTAAATTATTTAATACAGAGGACACCTATTGTAAATTTCTTCATTGAGCCCCCCAAAGGCCAAGAAGCCATTTAAGTTTGTATTAATTATCTTCAGATATCTTTTATCGGATCTCACCTCCTCATTCTTCTATATTTATCAGCAGTAATATTTATGAGGTTTAGCCAGAACATTGAAATGTAATTGAGCTTGAGACTTCTATCTCGTAAATAGTGTTCATCGGCCCTCGAGCTCCGCTCGGTGATAGATAGGTTAGGTCGAGATGTAGATGGTTGCTAAAATCAAAGTATTTGACTTAAAGTCAGAATCGTCTGGAGCATCAATACAAGCCGATTTATGGGATCCTCGGGTTCTGCTGATGTTGATGTTTTCTCATTGTAACTTGTCATTTTGTTTCGTTTTCATTGTGTTTCATCTTCTTATAAAGAATATCATGCATAGAGTTAGGGACTCACTATATATCAAGACTTTCTCTCGATCGGAAATCTTTATCCGAATGTTTTCTTCCAATCAGGTTATTTGGGAATGATTTAATTCCGCCGTAATATTAGGAATGTTGGCGTTTCCTCATCTTATTGTCTTAGCCGAATATTACTCTTGAATGTTATGAACGTATTAGTTAAGTAGAGATGAACTATGAAGATATGGTGTGCCCCGGTCCTAGTTTATCCCCAAAGGTCGTCTCTGAATGTTTCCCTTGGAATGTGTTAAAAGTCGGCTAGTTTAGAAGTACTTACCGCATCTTAGGCCATTATGTGTCATCTTTGTGTTTGTATTGAAAGTAACCAAGTAAAGGCAGCTAGAGAGGATTTGTGGCATTCCCAGCTTCGCTAGTTTCTACTCCAACAAACTTGCCTTCAAGTTTCCCCGTGTTTTAAAAAATGTTTTCTATTGAAAGTGTATCAAAGGTCAGCTAGTTTAAAAGCACTTACCATATCCTAGTTTGATTTTATGTATTTCTGGCGGTATGTCAAAAACTAGCTAGTTTAAAAGTACTTACCAGATCCGTCGCGTTTGTTCTCGCATCCTGCTTAATTCCTCCTTATTGTATCATTTCATTCCATAAATCAAGCTTCTCAAGAGATCTCAGACACATGACTTGCCCCATGGACCATCATTGCCCAATTAAACCCTATTATGACCTACAGCTCAATGGATTAAAACCTACAATTATCTATCTTTTTTCGTCAAGCTTATTCTTTTTTTTTTTCGCAACTTTCACTCTTGAAACTCTTTGCATTTGGAACTTTCCACCAAACAGAATCATGCTCAACCATCCAAAAACAAAACAAACCTCGGCTCTACAACTAGCCTAATATCATTACCCCAAACTTCAAAGACAAATCCATTTTGCGCTATTAGAGAGATCTCTCCTGATTCGTGAGGGCTAGATCCTAGAATCCCAAAGTGGTTGAAACGATGTTTCTCCCCGCGACCGGATTTTGCCAATCTTGTTGATTACAGGGAGCTAAAATTTCGGCGATCGACCGGGGAACCGCCTGAATTTTCACCCGAGGTTCCCTAAACACTTACATAAACCTTATGAGTCAAAAGTATTTTTCAAGCACTACCAAAAAATGGTAATCATGATAGAACTTGTTTGAGTCGTGACAAACTAGGAAAACCCTAGGATTCTCATAAGACTTTATCTAACCCAAAAATCAACCAGCTTAGCCATAAGAGTAGACTGGGTTTTGTCTCATGACCGTAGCTAAGTTTTGAAAAAGAGTTAGGATATTCTTGGAAACCACACAACTGAAAAGTAACTCGAAACACCAAAAAATATATCAAATTGGTATCAACTAAACATGGTGGTGGACTACAAACCTTTTACCTCCTTACGAGCTAAAAAACTTCCACTTGGAGACTCCACAATCCTGTATTGTGTACCTTAATACTCCATTGGGAAGAACCCTTATCATCTTAATATCATCATCGCTAGATGACTATAGGATTTAAATTTGTAAAATGTAAGACTAGTTAACCTCTTAAAGATTGTCATATCCGGTTGAACTTTTCTTGTTTATCAATTAAACACAAGATAGTGGTCTTTAAAAGATTCACACTAGAGCCCATCCCCGAATTCCTCGGTCCACCCGAGATAGTTGATAATCCAAAGTATCCTTAGGAAGTCTCCTAAGATTAAATTGTCAACTATTTTCGCATCACCTTGAGAGCTAATTCATTCCTCGAAAATATTTCAGCTCTACAACAATAACAAGTTGACTTGGTAAATCCCTAGAACTAGGTCTCTTGGTGATTTAGACTGGCCAGATTTCCGAGTCTTCACTTACATCCCGAAACAATTAAACATCCTAGTAGCAGTAGAACAACACCTCCCCGATTTACATTTTCTTCACAACCTAGGTATCTCTTATCCAAGACCGATCAACAAGCCTATTCCCCGATCCATCCATTTCGCTTCGTCTTCACATCCACTCATTCAAACCACTCCACTTCAGCCCACTTTCCTTTCGTTAACCCACCCCCTTGTGAATCCACCCCACCGTACATCATGGCAACATGGTATGCCCTGTCCTTCCTCTTCCATTAGTCAATATTCCACAGGACTATCAAATTAAAATTCCATTGTATGATGCTAGAAATGCTACAACCGCATCACAACATGTGGATAAGATGAATGACTACTTGATAGAAATGAAATTGATGATGATTCTGGCTGCTTAGATTATTTTCCCGCAGCTTAGGGGGAGAAGTAAGAAAATGGTTCAAAGGCTTAACCCCCCATAGTATCAATGATCTCCAAGCTTTCCATCAAACATTAAACAAATGGGAAGTAAAGAAGAACCCTCTCCAAGTCCTTTTTTATTACAAAAAAATCTTCATGCAAACTCCTGGGAAAGTGTACAAGCTTATTGTACCGTATTCAACAAAGGTATATAATGCACTTTCCCCATAACTAAAACCTCCACAGCTCAAATTTCCTTTAAACAAGTTTCTTGAAGGGTTTGACCTCGAGATGGCCTATCGCCTGAGAGAGAGAGATTGCAACTCTTGATGAGATGTAAAAAGGTGCTCTTTCAGGAAGTCAACTTAATGGAGAAGAGAGCAAGAATGAAAAACAAGAAGAGAGTCACTTTTAGAGAGGAAAACACACCCTTCTACTTCAAATTCAAAGATGGAAAGAATGATGGAGGAAATGGAGAAGAAATGAGCATCCTTGAGAGAGTACAAGCAAGTCAAAATCAAATTGCTCCTCAAAATAGAAACCAAAACCAAAACCAGAATTTTAGAAGGAACCAACCTCCAAATGTACCTAGGGAAGATGATCAAGCAGATCACTCCTCCTTCATCAAAATCCATGTAAGTGAGGTTGAGGAAACAAGAAATCACAAGAGGAGGATGATATAAACATGCCGGGGGTAGATAATGATGACTTTGAGGTTCATTATGATAGAAAACAAGGTCTATGCACACCTTATGATGACAAGAGATTATGAGAAAATTATTATCAAGACATGGAAAATGTCATCATAGAATCTCAAAAAGAATATGACCTTAGAAGAAAAACCAACAACAACCTCCCAACACTAAAACCCTGGGACAAGCCTTCACAAAGCAAACACTACAACCAAGTCTAAAAAGGTCAAACAAAAGGACAAAGCAATATCGTAAATTCTAGTAATGATAAAGAGAAAGGCACTCAAAACATTACAAAATAGAGTGACATTAGTAGTACTAACATCTCCGCTAGTATCCGGTTAAAACCATTTTGTCAAATGTAAATAAAAAAAAATCAGCAAGCTAATGTTGTTGATAGAGTGATAGCTATTAGGCTGAAACAAGTACTTTAAGGAGTCAAATTTATTTCAAATGGAGCGTAAAGCTTCAAAAGATCAAAATCCATGTTCCTTTGACAGTAGCTGGTTGCCCAAAGATGTATATAGGACCCAAATTTTAAGGCTCTAAATATAGAAGAGAATGAGGACATTGTCAATCTTAATGATGACCAACCAGAGCTTATTTTTGTCCTAAGATTGAAGGTAGATATCAAGAGGGACCTGCTCCTCCTTTTTATGCGAGTTTAAAATGTTCATGACAAAATTTTGCACAATGCTATGCATGATTACGGGCTTCTCATAATTTAATGCCAAAAGCCGTAATGGAGAGCCTCTGGTTTAGAAATCACTGCATCTTACAAAGATCTTTACTCCTTTGACTCAAATAGAGTAAAATGTTTAGGACTAATCAAAGACTCCTATGTTAACTTAGCCCGCATTCTAGCCAAATGCTTAGGCATGGATATTGTTGTGGTCAAGGTTCCCCTAAATATGGAATGTTGTTGTCATCAAGATCGTGGGGGCTAAGCTACAAGGGACTATGCAAATGGACATGTCCTATGCAAGACTATCCCCCGTTTTCAATCGTAACAGAAGACTTTACAGAGTCTCATATGCAATACATAGTTACAAGCCAAGACAGACTACAGAACTCTCCCTTATTTTGTAAATACACAGTCTTTGATTCCTTTATTATGTTCGCCATGATGAAAATTTTAGCGAACAACATGACCTTGTCTAATTTAATGACAGATAGAGAGTAGGATGACCATAACTAGGAATGTTAGAACAGCTTGGTTGAACCTATGAATTTCAGAAAATCAAAAAAAAAATCTTGAGCTACAAGTCATGTCTCCATTGCTCCTAAACCCTCGGGATACCAAGAAAACAATCCTCAACCCAATGTGAAACCTCGAGGAGTTAAGACAAATGCAACTAAGTGTTGACTTTCCACAACAATCAAGAAGCACATTAGTTAAAGAGGACAACCACCAAACAAATGAAACCAAGAATAGTCCTCTATGGAGTATGTATTTTGATGGATCCGCACCGTAACCAATGGGTGTGTGTGTTCAGATTTCCAACACTAAAAATAACCACACAGAACGTATTTCCCGCAAATTAAACTTTAGTGTTCTATCAATATAGCGGAATATGAATCCCTTCTCTTAGGTTTACATCTATTTAAAAAGTTAGGAGTCGTAAGAATCAATGTGTATGGGGATTCGTAGTTAGTCATTAGGCAAAGTTAATGGGGATATAATGAAAATCATCCCAAACTTAGGCCTAATCGAAACGATGTCATGGACCTTTTAAAAAACATTCGAGGAGTCCAAACTGATTTTTGTCCCAAGAAAAAGAAATATTGTCGCCCACAATTTAGCCTTTGCAAACTAGAACATGCTTCATGCCATATAACACCAAAAGATTGCACAACTGTGTGAAATTTAGGATCACTGTGGCTCGATAACAAAAAATATCAAGTGTGTGTTTGATGGAGACAAACAAATAGAAGACTTCATGCAATTCATAAATGAATTGAGCTACATGTAGCTTTGGACTCCGACTATGATACAGATCATGTGAAGAAAATTTTTTCGGTGAAGAAGAGCTGCCTCCCCGAGCTTGTCAATATTAATCTTCTCGACTAGAAAACCAAAAAACAAACAAAGAGATGAATGCAGTTAGAAATAGAGGAGTTGGAAACTCGTACTCTAAAGATGAAAGTTTGCCCAAGGGACCTGCCTTTAGAAGAGTTGTTTGATTTTAACGATGTGGCAAATAAACCAAAACCGGAACTCCGTAGAGACTAAAGTGGAAGAGTGCAATATAGGCAAGTGAACTTAAGCCAAGAATGATTAAACTGCCTTAGACTTTACCGCCTCACATTAAACTCAAATACACAAATGCTTAGAGAATTTTTCTCGATGTTTTTGCGTGGAGTTACGAAGATCTTAAATCCTATGACACCGAAATAATATAGCACAAAACTTTCCGGGAAGAAAACCAAAAACTATTCAAATGTAAAACTCCATGGCAGCACAAACCCCCGTACCTGGGCTTGCTCTTGGTTCAAAAGGAGATCATGAAAATGTATGAGGTTGGTATTATTGTCCCTATTAGATATTATGAATGGGTGTCTAATCTCGGTGTCGCTAGGAAGAAAACAGAGAGATCAGGCTTTATGTATAGACTTTAGAGACTTAAAAAAGCTTCGTTGAAAGACAACTACCCTTACCTAAGATGGATCATATTTTACAAAGGTCGGTAGGGTTCAGAAGAATTTATTTGCTTGATGGCTACTCAAGGTACAATTAGATCTTAGTCCGCCCTCAACATCAATTAAAGACAACTTACTACACCATGGGCACTTTCATGTATGTGAAAATGCCCTTGGTCTAATGAATGTTGGAGCAACTTTTCAAAGAGCCATGGACATAGCATTCTCTGGGTAGGAACTGGCTTCTTCATCATTATCTATCTTGATGATGTTATCGTGTTTTCAAAAATGATGAAGAGCACTTAGAAAATTTAAGAAAAGTTTTCTAGAAATGCGTAAAGTTTGGGATATCCTTAAACTCTAAGAAGACACTATTTGGTCTCCAAGAAGGAAAACTCTGGGCACATTATTTCGAAGAGGTATAAAGATAGATCCAAAACAAGATTGAGGCCATATTGCAAATCTCTCATCCTCTAACATCAAGGAGTTGCAATCTTTCATTGAAAGATTAACTTGATAACGTTCATCCCTAACTGGGTTGAGCTCCTTAGAAATATTACAAACATGTTGGAAGATGAGCAAGGGATAAAATGGACCTGGAAGCAAAGTGAAGTCCTTGTAATCGGTGAAACAAGCCTTAACCAAAACACCGGTTCTAATAAGTCCCGATTTTTCAAAAAGATTTTTATATTTTTTCATTTGCACTGTGTAAAATACCATAGTTGTTGTCCTTTTTTTGCTTAAAAAAATCCACAAGGACAAGAAAGTAACCTATCGCATTCTTTAGCAAGGCATTGAGGATGCCCCTTCCGAAGTATAATATTATCAAGAAGCAAGTTTTCGCTTTGGTTAAAGCTTTGAAAGACTTCGTGGTATACATCCTTCACTCACACATCATTTCCTTTGTCCCAAATTCAGCTTGTTAAAGACATTCTAACACTAGACTCGATGGTAAGAGAGGTAAGTGATTGTTGTTATCCTTGAATATGATTTAGAGATAAAACCCACTAAACTCATCAAAGGCCAAGGTCTAGCTAGGTTAATGGCCGAGTCCAATTTTGAAGTTCTTGATATTAATATGGTTAATGTTTTCTGATAACCAAGAAGGATCAACTCATTATTGAAGACCATTTTATGAATTCTCCTGGTATGTCGATATTATTTATGTTTTTCTTAATTTGAATACACCGGTTTGACAAAAAAAAGGCAAGGTTCTTAAAGTTAAAAGCTATTAACTATTGCATTATAGATAACCTGGCTTTATTAGAAAAATGCAAGTGGTATATTGCTTAAATGTTTGGTTCGAGTTTGATGCAGAGAAGGTTAAGCACCTCGCCTCCATGAAGGAGAGTGGAGGTCATTTTGTACCGGAAGACAACAACCAACAAAATTTGAGGGCTAGTTTCTATCGTCTACCTTTTCCATGATGTGCACAAGATGATCATAGCTCCTGTCATAAATGTCAACTTTTTGAAGGAAAAATAAAAAAATGCTACCTCTACCTCTACATCCAATCACTATTGAAGCCCCATTTCAACAAAGGGGGGACTTGACTTCATAGGATAAACTATCCCCCATCTTCTACCAAAGATAGATGGATTCTCACCTGCTGCATCATTTCACTAAGTGGATAGAAGGCATACCTCAGAGTGTGCCAATGATTCAGTTTATTATAAAATTTGTGGAGACTAACATTCTCTCTAGATTTGGTCGTCCTACCAAGATCATCACCGATAATGCAACAACATTTGGATCAAAGAAGATGGTTGAGTTTTGTCATAGATATCGTATAACATTGGGGCATTCTGTCCCATTACCCTCAAGGTAATGGACTAGCAGAATCCTCAAACAAAATTTTGGTGAACATAATCAAGAAACTGTTGGAGGACAATAAAAAGTCTTGGCACGCAAAGCAGAAGCCCCAATACGATTGACTTTGAAGAACATATTGGCATGTCACTCTTCCAAACCTTGTGTATGGTAACGATGCAATTTTTTCCAAAATGTATTGGGATACTAGTGATGAAGTTGATCCAAGAGTTGCAAACTAAAAGAAAATGACATGATCAAGGATAAACGACCATCCATCTTAGCAAACCGTGTAGGAGTGTAGTTTATAATAAAGCATTGCAAAAACAAGACAACATTAAAAAGATTTTTTTAATGTAATAAAAAAGGCCAAGAATTTCAAAATTGGGAACAAAGTTTTAAAGTGGGACTCAAGGAGGGAAGACAAGTGGGCAAGCATGGAAAATTTGACAATTTATGGCTTGGACGTTACTCTCATTCATTCAAATTCTCTACTGGTAATAATGTGTTTTTCAAGTGCAGGAGTTTAATGACAGACTATTTGGGGGTCCCTTGGCTACCATGTGATGCTTAAACATTACTTCTCTTGATCCATCCCATGTTTTGAAAGCCTTTTTTATCTTTTTTTCTCATTATCAATATCTCTCATCCACCATTGCATTCAAAGTTATAAAAATCAAAAAATAAAAAAAGAAAGAAAAGAGGGCAACATTATGAAAACAAGAAAGGACACTTGTCACCAAAAAAGAGAAACAAATCAAAGGTGCAAGCTTAAATGCCACTCCGAAAACACACTTCTAGTTAGTCAAACAGCCTAATCTCGAGTAATTAGTTTTTAAATTTTCTCGATATGATAGTGAATTCACTTGCCAAACCGTTTAAACTTGGCTTATCAAGAGATAGTTTAGGATAGAAATTAAAGGTTTAAACATGCTCAAAATCAACCCAAGGTTTCAAAGAGAGAATGACTCAAAATATGTTTCGAATTCCGAGTCAAAATATAAATATCCGGTTCTAATCGCCCTCAAAATCTAAACTAATGGATAGTGAAAGAGAGCTCAAACAAAAGTCAAAACAAAGAGCTTTCATACAAAAAAGAGGAAGGAGATGCTTTAAAATTCTGTTATCTCCAAAGCCTTCAAATTTTGTTTTAAATTTTTGCAAAAATAAATGTTCATGTACAGCCTTGTTTTTATTCCATAAATCACAGCAATGTTCAGCCTCAATCTTGACTCGACCGTTTTTAACTCTTCGTTGTAGAATTTAGAGAAGAAACATGTTAGACTTTTTAAACTTACCGTATTGGTAGAATAGGTAGAGAAGCATCCGAACTCAACTATTTAATCTTCGAGTTCAAAGAGGAATAAGGGAGTAGAATTAGATTAGTTGTATGTTTTCAAAAGAATAAAATGTTGAAATAAAGATTTTTCTGTACTCAAGTATTCTAATAAAAGAAAAATGTTAGATCAAGAGGGATTGGGTAGGTAGAAAGTTGTATTGATCAAAATCCATTGTTTTTATGGTCGCTAACATGTTTTCAAAACAAGATCATCCTCCAAAGAAAGGAAGGGCGCACCAATGGATGAGGCAAGAGGCTCACCTCCCGCAGAATGCAATCGAATTGATGCCTTCAAGAAGGCACCATCCCCAAGTGGGACATCATAGCCACCTATAAAAAAATTTATAGCAAAAGGTGGTTAAAACTTTTTGGAGCCTTCAAAGGAAAATTTTATTCTAAAAGTGTCACTTCGAAGACTTCTTGAAGGCCTCACATGCCTCTATCCAAATCTTCACCGCTATTCCCCGTCTTAAAACTCCGAAATCCTACCGATTCCCAAGAAATACATCACAAGCACCATTGTCCTTTTCCCTTCTTCCAAAACTAACCTCATTTCTTCCCCTTTATCTCCCATGAAAAACCCCGTCTTTTCATGTTCTTTCCCTTTTCCCCTCATCAAAACCCCTTGATAAGTTTTAAGACCTTTCTTAGCCTCCTACCGAAAACCCCCCAAACCCCTTTCGAGCAGTTTTAAGACCCTTTCTTAGTCTTATCGAAACCCCAAAAACCCCTTTGGAAAATCATTGGAAAATCTATTAAAAAAACCCATTTTCTTCTTATTCTGTACTTAAGACCCCAGTGGCTAAGTCTTTTAACCCTTCCTCTCCATACGCCCTAGTGTTGGAACCGAGCGCCACTCTCTTCCAAGCTCTTATCGCGTTGCCAAATTGCGAATAGCTCCCCTCTTTAACCTCCCTAGCCATTATCTTCCATGCGCCCAAAGGCTCGTTAAAATGGGCACCAAGTTACCTTGTAAATTAACATTTTAAACCTTCATTTATATAGATTTGACGTTTTTTTATGTCCTAAGGTTTTCCGCTAGTCCAAAATTCAAGGTGATCTCCATCAAGCCGATCCGATCCACAGACGACGCGCGCGCAATCTCTTGCCCCGTTGTCCCCCGCCATCCACTCACCGTTGCAAAACCACGCGGTATCCATTGCACCGCTTTGAGAGCAAGGCGCATTTTTATTTTTGAAGCATTCCATACACCGGTTGACGCGTGCTCGAGCACCGTTCATAAAAATGTTGTTCATCGCGCGTTAAGACCGACGTGGACCCGCGCGATATGGACGTCCACCGTCCGATCTCGAGGCCACTCATCGGATGGTGGCGTTTTCTCCGAAGATGCCCATGCGATAACCGTGCCATGGCGCGATCGCTAGTTGATCTCCACCATCGATCTCGATCCGGCGCATCGACAGCCCCACATTCCATCGCCTCGGTCCCCCATCCACAGCAGCGTCGCGTGGTCCCAACACCACCGTCCACGAGGCAAATTTCTATTGGGGAGGGTCACCATTTGTTCCTCGGGGCCTAGCTTTCAAAGAAACTCCGGACCTGTGAACTTTACTCAACATGGTTTAAATTAAATTTTGAAGTCCCAGTGTGTTTTTAAGTGTTTATCGGGCACTTGTTTTTCCACCGTCGATTGTGTGGGCCGATCTCATCCGAATGCCCACGATCATCCCGAACCCCACACACCATTTCTAACCTAATTTTCCTTTTTCCAAATAAAGTGACTCTGCTATGTTATTTTTCGTTCGCTCCCGATCATCGATCTCGCTACATCGACGGCTCGACTTAAAATATTCTTCCGCCCTTTCTTGACTTCTCCCCGATCAATCTCGACCGTTGATGATGCCATCCAACCGCTGTGCTCCTCCACGTGCCTTCAGCAAAGAACTCATACATGCGTAGGATTTTATAATATTTTTTTGTATTTTTTGTAGGGTTTAAATGGTTTTTCCGCCATGACTAAAGAAATTTCAAAGGCAGAGGGTGACGATCCTCCTCGCTCGATTCACCAAAAAAAATCATTCAAGGTGGTTTAAAATTCACGTTTCATCGGTGATTCATGAGGCATTGATGCCATATAACCCTACGCACTCTCACATACCAACAAAAAACACAACAACTGCCATACCGAGAGTATCAATGTCGAAGATAAAAAGGCACTCAGATAGGAGATTGAAGACAGACGCAGGATCACGGCTAAGAATGATTATCAAAATCCTAATCCCCAATTAAAACACAAACTTTGAAGAAAATCTTAAGTGTTTTATCGTAAAAGCTTCCACCGCCACATCCGAGGCAAATTGATCCTCCCGCCTATCGGAATGCCACCTCGTGCTCAAAGTATTCAATCGTAGGTCAAGTTACCGATCAAGACAACATTCGCCTACAACGTACCAGAGGATAAATTTCGTAGACAAACTAATGACAAAATATCAACAGAAAGTAACTTCGACGTCACACAGAGCCTCAAAGGTCAACAAAAGCTCCCACCGAGCTTAATCTTAATGTAAATTATTTAATACGTAGGACACCTATTGTAAGTTTCTTCATTGGAGCCTTCCCAAAGGCCAAGAAGCCATTTAAGTCTCAGACACTATCTTCAAAGATCTTATCAAATCTCACCTCCTCATTATTCTATATACACTTCTATAGAAGATGAGTGAGGGGTTGGTTGTAGAACATTGGAAATGTAATTGAGCTTGAGACTTCTTATCCTCAGAACAGTGTTCACCTGCCCTTGGAGCTCGCTAGTGATAGATATGTTAGGTCGAGATGTGTAGATGGTTGCTAAATCAAAGCATTGGACTTAAAGTCAGAATCGGTTTGGAGCATCAAATAATACAAGCCGATTTATGGGATCTCGGTCTATGCTGGCGTGATGTTTTTCCTCATTGTAACTTGCCATTTTGTTTTTGTTTTCACTGTTTTCAACTTCTCTTATAAAGAACAACATGCACATAGTTAGGACTCATCAGACACGCACTTTCTCTTCCGACCGAAAATCTTATCCGAATGTTTTCTTTCAACTGTGTTATTTGGGAATGATTTAATCACTTTTAAGATAGGAATGTTGGTGTTCCCTCGTCTTATTGTCTTAGCCGAATATTATTCTTGAATGTTATGTTCAAAGATAGTTAAGTAGAGATGAACTATGGAAGATATGGTGTGCCCTTATCCCAGTTTATCCCTAAAGGTTGTCCGAATGTTTCCCTTGGAATGTGTTAAAAGTCAAGGCGAGAAGTACTTACCGCATCTTAGGCCATTCTCCGTGTCATCTTTGTGTTTGTCTTGAAAGTAACCAAGTAAAGCAAGAGTTTAGGAGGAGGATTTGTGATGAGCCCGGCCTGGCTAGTTTCTACTCCAAATGCTTGCCTTCAAGTTTCCTTGTGTTTTAAAAATGTTTTCTATTGAAAGTGTATCGGTATCGGCTAGTTTAAAAGCACTTACGAGATCCTAGTTTTCTTTTATGTCTTTCTTAAGTGTATGTCAAAAGCTAGCTAGTTTAAAAGTACTTACCGTATCCTCAGTCGCTTCTTGTTCTCGCATCCGTTTAATTACCCTCCTTATTGTATCATTTCATTCCATAAATCAACCTTCGAAGAGATCCTTAGACATGTATGACTTCCGTCTCATGGACCACTCTTTTGCCTCTTGTTATTCCAATTAAACCCCATTATGACTCCATAGCCCAATGGACTAAACATGCAATTATCTATCTTTTTGGCCAAAGCTTTGTCTTTTTGCTTGCAACTTCTCACCTTTGAAACTCTTTGCATTTGGAACTTTCCACCTCAAATTAGGCATCATGCTCAACGATCCAAAAACAAAACAAAACCTCTGCCTTCATAACTAGCCTAATATCATTACCCCAAACTTCAAAGACAAATCCATATTTGCGCTTATTAGAGAGATCCTTCTCCGATTCGTGAGGGCTAGATCTTAGAATCCCAAAGTGGCCGAAACGATGTTTCTCCCCGCGACCGGACTTTTTCCAATATCGTCGATTGCTGTGAGCCAATGGGGCCCATTCCAATATCCAAGCGCTTTAATCAAGCCAACTCGGCATAGCTACGCGGTGTCTTAGCCACCTGTCACATTCTTGTCTTTTACACCAAGAAACGAACCCAAAATTTTGGTTGGGTGTGATGTCGTCTCCACATGCCAACCTGCTCCAATCATTCATTATAACTCATACACCCTCGTCCCATCTCCACTCAGCGCTGGGTGCACTCATTCCACTTGTGCACTCTCGTTCGAACTCAAGTGTGCTCATTCCAGTCCTCTCGTGCACTCTTGTTCAACTTGGGTGCTTTTTGACTCATTTTGGGAAAGAAAACCTCAAAATGCTGCAGGCTCACCAAATCGTGTGATGATCTCTCTTCCAAATCATGACACACATGGACGCTGCTGCGTGAAGGTCCTACATCCTCCCCCCCACTCTTAACTATGTTGTCATCTTTGGACAATCTAACTTCGGTGATCCATCCATCACCAAATTTGTTGCATCCTCAAGAAGACTTCCCATCAAGCTTGGATCTCATCATCAAAAAATCTCCCATCAAACTACAATAAAATCATGTCAAGAATTGTCGCGCTAACACTACATCAATCCTATGAAAATTTCAATGATCCTATATTCTCGTTCCCTATAATTTGCAAGAGTGGAAAGAAAAAACACCGCAGTGGGGCCAATATCAGAATTCACCGTGGAATCCTAGGATTCAGTCTTTTCCCCGGATTCAGTAGAGGGATCTCTCTATAAAGGCTTTTAAAGCGGAGTATATCTTTGTTCTCTTGTTAAATATTTTGGGTTAGTTATGAAGTTCTAAGGACTTGTTTGTTTTTGGTTGGGTTAATTGATAGATTGAAGGACCAATGTTGAAATATGATGAGGTCGTCTCTGATGGCAAACTCACTAAATGAAGATGAAGACATGTGGATAATGATGGTGTGTTGTCTCGATGGCAACACACCCGATGAAGTTATTCTCGACTTGATGGACTTGGTAAACGATGTAACCGATGTGATATGATGTTTGTTAGCAATATGATGCCGAGTGTCCGATGTGATATGATGTTAGTTAGCAATATGATGCTGGGCGTTTTCACTGAATGGCAAATCACTCTGATGAAGAAGATGGCAACTTACTTGATGAAGAAGCTGATAGAATATGTTTTCGATGAAGAAAATATGATGACTACGAGGTGGCCATAAGGCAATGAAGAAAAGAATCTCTAATGTGCTCAAAGTATGATGAAAAGAGTATGTCTCTATGAATACGCGGATCTGTCTAAGGAAAGTCGCGTATGCACGCGGAAAAGAACGTTCCAAGTCGCGTATGGCAAAAAAGCGCTCAAAAAGTGCAAATCCAGGGCCCGTGGTATTGAAGACTCATGGTATTGATTTGGCTCGTGGTATTGAAGACTCATGGTATTGATTTGGCTCGTGGTATCGAAGGCTCATGGTATTGCTTTGGCCCGTGGTATTGAAGGCTCATGGTATTGCTTTAACCCATGGTATTGAAAAAGGATAAACCCATATAAGGAGTAGAAATTCAATAAAGTAAAATCATGAGTGTGGGTGCAAGATGTCCGAGCTCGAATGAATACTTCTTTCCGAAGTATATTTGAATGGAAAGGGTTACACTCAATGATAAATCAATGTATGATGCACCAATGATGAAGAAGGGGATTCAGATCTGAATTGCTCTTGTATTTGCTAGATCCGATAATGGAAGGTTTAGATCCGTGATGAGGCGAGCATCTAAAGAACATCCGTCCGAAGCAAAAGGGTAGATCTGAACCGAATATCCGATCCGATAGCATGTCGCTTTGTAATGATTGAAGATATATACGCTACTTTGTTACAAGAGGAAGCACGTATATACGTCAAGCCAATGAAGAGAAAGCGCGTATGCGTAATAAAATATACACCAAGGTATACTACTGTTTATGTGGACAGGCGCGTACATACGCGACATCGTTGAAGTGAAAAGCGCGTATGTGAACTAGGGTTTAGTCAAGCAAAGGGTATGAAATATCCGATCTATTCTCGTTCGTGTTTCTCGCTATCCGATCCGTGTTGTTAAGTATCCGTTGGTGATGTATGTTTGTGCTTAAAAGTTTGGAAAGGGCCTGGGCCTGAAAATATGATGAAATGGGCTCGCAAGTGGTGTTCTATTGAATTTGTTGGATCCATGAAAATTGATGAAACGTGGTCCAAGGTGGTGGGCCGAGGGTTGTAGCCTTCAAATAAGTTGTGCCTTCCAGAGAGGCCGGTAAACTGACTGTGGGTTGTAGTTCTCTTCCAGGAGAGGTTGGTAAACGAGTCGTGGGGTCGTAGCTCCTTCAGAGAGGTCGGTAAACGAGCTTGTGTGGGTGCCTCGCGTGTTGGTCAAGCCCCATACGCGCACATATGTTGTAAGATGTTTTCTCTATAATAAAATATTGGGGTTACCGAGCTAAATCGCAATGTGGTTTTCCGATTTGGGTTTCCACCCAAAAACTCGTGTTCATGTGTGATGCTTTGTGTGATGGTTTAATTGCCTACCGCACAGTTTTTCATCGCTTATTGAATATCCTATGAATAAATGAAGTAGTCTTGTTTAAGTGAAGTTTAATGACATATTCATATATCCTGTATACGCGAGTTTCATAAAGGGGATACGCGTATACGCTAGTTTACCGAAGTAAAGCAGCGTATGGGTTTTAAGGAATGAAAAAGTAAAAAAGATTTGATTATGCGTAAAAAACCGATTCACCCCCCTCTCGCATTTTTCCAACAATTGGTATCGCAGCTTGTCCTCGTGCGTGCTTCGATCGCTTAAAGGAGATCCGCTGCTGGAAGTCAAGTAAGGAGTAATGTCTAAAGCCACCTCTATTCAATGGAAGCAATCCGATATTATGGAAGGTACGCAGACAAAAGCATATCCGCAAAGTCTTGGTGCCAGTAGTATGTATGGGCAATCGTGGAAGAAGGTTATCAATGATCTTGCAAGTATTCCACCGAGTGCAATTAAAGAGAAGTATGAAATCAATGCCAAAGCAAGGAATGTCTTGTCAGTTAAGGTTCCAATCGTAATTTGCTAAAGTGATGCAAAATGCCTACACTGCAAAAGACATATGGGATAAAATCATTCTAAGCTATGAAGGAGACACAAAGGTAAAAGTGTGTACCCAAACTCTTAGAATTGAATATGAAAATTCTGAAGATGCATAGTGATGAGAGTGTTGCCGCTTTTCGTCCGGATAGATATTATAAATCGAATGAGAAATTTGGGTGAAACCATAATCGATACTACTCGGTGGAAAAGGTCTTAAGATCATTAATTTCAAAATTTGACTCTAAAGTTCTGGCCTATCAAGAAAGGCAAGATCCGCAAACTTCATTATTGTTCAATTACATGGTATCAACGTTTTGAAATGAGACAAGGAGGTCTTCACAAGAGAAGTCGCTTAAGGCAATCTACAAAAGGAAAGGAAAAGGAAATTTTCAAAGAATCCAGCTATATATCCGATGAAGAAGAAGCGAATTTCGTGAGAAAGCTCCAACTAGGTACTGGAAGATTCAAAGGTAAGCTTCCCTTCAAATGTTTTGAGTGTGGAAAAGTTGGTCACTATGTTGCTAAATGTCCTTATAGAGAAAATCATGGTAAAGGGAAACAATTTGAAAAGAGAAAGAGTTATTATGCAAAAGAAGATGATGATGAAGTGTCCAGTGAAGATGAAGAAGATTCTGACCAAGATCTGAAAGTGCTCATGGCTAAGAAGCAAAAGAAGAAGGCTACTCAAAACAAGAATATACCTCAGAAATCATGTATAGCAAAAATTGAAGAAGATGAACCAGGTATGAATCGTTGTTCTTGTCTCTTACTTAACTGCATGTGCAAAGATTATGATAGTGAAAGTGACAGTATGGATCTAGAAGTTTCTGACGAAGCTCTACAAGTACTCATGGCAAAGAAGGAAAAGAAGAAGGCCACTTGTAATACTCTTATTTGTGCAAACAATAGTGAAGAAAGTGAAAGTAAAGTTGTGAATCTACAAGAACCTCTCAAGACTAAAGTCGAAGAACTGCAAAGTTCAACTACTAAGCAAGAAACTATTTACAAAGAGATGACCTCTCAAATGAAAGATCAAATAGAAATGTTGAATGGACAGATGGACAAGTATCAAAGGTTTCATACTTATGCATCCAATCGAATTAAAGATCTAGAAGCAGATCTTGAAAAATCAAGCAAGAAGAATGAAGGACTTGAAGCTGCAATCATCTCTCTGCAGGCAGATCTAGAAGCATCAAGTAAGAAAAATGAGGAACCTCTACAATCATTTGAAAAGGAAGGCCTTGAAGCAGAAATCATATCTCTCAAAGAAGATCTGAAAAAATCAAATAAGAAGAATGAAGAGCTAGAACAAACATGTGAAGAAAACAAAAATTGGTTGAAAGAAGAGATCCTAAATCTGAAGGATCAAGTAGAAGATGGAAGAAGGAAAGAAGAAAGCATGACAAAGCAATGTCAAGCCTTGGAGGTTGAGGTAAACATTCTAAAAGGTAAATTAGAAGAAAAGGTTAAACTTTTGAGGTTTCAAGATAGTACTAACACTTTGAACAATATTCTAAGTAATCAAAGGTCTCCTGCTATCAAACTTGGTCTTGGTTTCCATGAAACTGTTAAAGGTGAATCTAGCTCACAAGGAATTGCTAAAAATTCAGAGGATGTCAATGCAAAACCTGAAGTGTTGAAAGAAATAAAAGATCAACCAACAATCATGAATTCTCAAAGGAATTCATTCAAGAGCATTGAATGTTTTAAATGTCATAATTATGGGCATGTTGCAGCAAATTGCAGGAGCAGATCATTTCAGCCACAAACAAACAGGTTCTACTCAGAAAGGTACTCTAGCTTCTTCAGGGGATATTGTTTTTCATGTAACAAGTATGGACATAAAGTAGCAGATTGTAAAAGGAGGAAGATTAGAAATACTCATTATGATTCCTATGCTTATTTTGCTGGACATATGAGATGTTATTATTGTAACAAGTATGGTCATGTAGAAAAAGAATGCAGGTTGAACAGATATGAGAAATTGGATAATTTCCAGCACACAAATAGAAAGTTCAAAAAAATCTGGAAAAAGATGGAGGACCGATCAGAAACGTAGGGAATTCTGACCCTACTGCAGTCATCCGCTTCTGAAGCTGACCTTTCTTATTGACTGCAGAATTGATGTGGGATACATTATGAGATTTAGTAATGTATCGTCACAGGGGGAGCAATGCATGATGACTCTCATGGTTGATTTGATTATTCTGGTTATGTTTACTTCTGACAGCGCATCTGATGTGGAAAGGACAGGTACAAGAGGTACAAGCTCAGGAGGAAATGAAGGAAGATGAAAATTTTCTTTGCTTCACTTTCCATACGCGGGTTATATTCACAAAAGTCGCGTATACACGCGATTTCCAGTAGACACAGTCGCGTATGCATTGATGATAAGAAAATTTATATGCTAGCTGAAGATATGGAGCAGAGGTTCAGGGGGAGCATCAGTCTGATTGTTAATAATTGTATTATTGAATCTATATCAGCTTAATTTCTCAGTTCTAAATGATGATGATATGATACTTGATGTCTTATGTTGAAGATTATGGATGAGTTCTGTTTGTTGAAGAGTATTCGTTGCTGAGATGAAAGTCTTAGTATTCAGAGATAAGGACAGATCATGCAGAGATGGTTGCTGATGACTTGCTGTTGAAGGTGTTTCAGATTGCACAAGTTGAGGAAGAGCACTGGTTTAGGGGGAGTAGCAAGTTGAATACTAATGATTTCATTGTTGGCAATATGACTGCTTATTCTTTGGTTATTGTGATACTCATGCTCAAATGATGATGACTTGGTACATGGTTTATGATGATGAGACGTTGAATGAGCTGTGTTTACTGCTTGCTGGAGTTTATCTGTTGGATGAAATTGGAAGTCTAGTTCATGCAAAGCTTGTTACTATGGTTAAGATCTTTTGCCTACATATGGTACTTCATGTTAAATCTTAAATATCATGGTGATGTTGGACCACATGGATGATTGCTTGACACTTATGTGAAGATGCTGTTCTGGTATGGAAAGAATGTATTGATGCTGCAAAGAATCTGAAGATTTGGATACTAATGTGCTTATGCTACCACCATTGGATGACGCTTGAAGACACAACTACATTGTTCTATCCATCTGTAGTCCAGGGAAGCATTAAAATATCTCAGAAAGAAGCTGAACACTGTCTTTGCCTCACAGAGAATCAGATTTGGTTGAAATTTAGAAGATGGCATTGGATACGCGGGTTTCATGAAACACAGTCGCGTATATACGCGAGTTCCTGCACAGAAAATTGCGTATGTTTGGTTGCTGGCAATTTTTGGATACGCGGGTTTCATGAAACACAGTCGCGTATATACGCGAGTTCCTGCACAGAAAACCGCGTATGTTTGGTTGCTGGAAATTTTTGGT
The DNA here is from genome assembly GCA_034641835.2 of Pinus albicaulis. NCBI lineage: Eukaryota > Viridiplantae > Streptophyta > Pinopsida > Pinales > Pinaceae > Pinus > Pinus albicaulis. The sequence goes on from CM076584.1 coordinate 182,485,761, forward strand.
TGGTTCAACTCTCTTCAGCACAGCTGCAGTGCTGTTTGGTATCTCTGATACTGTTTGATATCTCTGGTGGTGTTCTAGTTCTCATAATTCTGTTTCTAATGTTTTGATGAAGATGCCTTGATGATTTGTTGGTGGAAGTTTTCAGGATGCACAAACTAAGGGGGAGCCTTAGTCATTTGGAAAGATTGCTTGGTTGCACAGATTCAGGGGGAGCATTAGCTTTGCTGAATATAATGCAGTGTTGGCATTATGATGGTTCTAAAATATGTTCTCTTTCTTGAGGACTTTCTGGTGTTGGTCTTAAAGTTATATTTGTAGTTTGATGAAAAGGTCATGTTGAGACCCATGATGTAAAAAAAAAAAAAAATTGTAATATTTAGTCATGTAAGGACTTGTCAAATTTGTAAACCCACTTGGTTGGGTAGCTGAGTCAAATTTTGTAAACCCACTTGGTTGGGTAGTTGAATTGAAATGTGTAAACCCACTTGGTTGGGTACTTGAGTCTCATATGTAAATCCAATTGGATGGATCTTTGATGTAAGTATGAGTCATTGGTGATAGGAAAGTCATAGAGTCATGTACTTCATTGAAAATATGTTTGAAGATTCATCATGAACTCAGGGGGAACTTGGTCACTTCACTATACATCAGATCTACAGAACGCTTCTTCTACATGAGGAGAAAAGGGGGTGAGTATGTTGGTTTTGATCCGCCCGTTGCCCTTGATGTCAAAGGGGGAGAGTATGTTGGTTTTTGATCCACCCTTTGCCCTTGATGTCAAAGGGGGAGAATGACATGGTGTTTGAATGCAGATAATGGTGTCAAAGAATTGGGAGAGTGACATGGTGTCAATGTACTTATCTGTTGTGGTAACCAAACACCATCGTGGTTGCCATCAAGTTCAAAGGGGGAGATTGTTGGAAATATGATGCAGAGTGTTGTCCTTGATGGCAACCCACTAAATTAAGATGAAGACATGTGATAGTTGACATGTGTTGTCCTTGATGGCAATACACCTGATGAAGTTATTCTTGACTTGATGGACTTGGTAAACAATGTAAATCTGATGTGATATGATGTTTGTTAGCAATATGATGCTGAGTGTCTGATGTGATATGATGTTAGTTAGCAATATGATGCTAAGTGTTGTCATTGAATGGCAACTCACTTGATGAAGAAGATGGCAACTTACTTGATGAAGTTGTGCTTGATAGAATATGTTCTTGATGAAGAAAATATGATGTATCTACAATGTGTACAGAAGGCAATGAAGAAAAGAATTCAGAATGTGCTCAAAGTACGATGGAAAAAGTATGTCTCTATGCATACGCGGATATGTCTAGGGGAAGTCGCGTATGCACGCGGGAAAGAACGTGATAAGTCGCGTATGGGCAAAAGCGCTCAAAAAGTGCAAAAACAGGGGCCCGTGGTATTGAAGACTCATGGTACTGATTTGGCTCGTGGTATTGAAGGCTCATGGTATTGCTTTGGCCCGTGGTATTGAAGGCTCATGGTATTTCTTTGGCTCGTGGTATTGAAAAAGGATAAACCTATATAAGGAGAAGAAATTCATTGTGCAAATCATGAGGTTGGGAGCAAGATGTCTGAGCTTGAATGAATACTTCTCTGTGAAGTATATCTGTATGGAAAGGGTAAAGGTTTGATGATAGATATGAATCTATGATGCACCTATGAAGAAATGATGAAGCGGGATTTCTAGATCTGAAATGTATCTGTATTTGCTAGATCTATTTATGGAAGGCTTAGATCTGAAATGAGGCGAACATATGTCTGAAGTGAAAGGGTAAATCTGAATTGAATATCTGATCTGAAGAAGTATGCTGCTCTATAATGATTGAAGATCTATACGCTACTTCGCCGCAGTGGAAGCGCGTATATACGCAGCTTCGCTGAAGAGAAAGCGCGTATGCGCAATAAAATACATATAGAGGTATACGCTGGTTTGTGTGGACGGAAGCGCGTATATACGCGACATCAGTGAAAGAAAAACGCGTATGAAAACTTGGGTTTGCTGAAGCATGGGGTATGAAATATCTGATCTGTTCTGCTGTGTTTCTGCTATCTGATCTGTGTTGATAAGTATCTGTTGGTGATGTATGTTTGTGCTTAAAAGTATGGAAAGGGTCCAGTCTGAAAATATGATGAAATGTGGCCTACAAGTGGTGTTCTATTGAAGTTGTTGGATCCAGTGTGAAAATTGATGAAACGTGGTCCAAGGTGGTGCTGAAGGTTGTAGCCTTCAGTCAGGGGGTTGTAGCTCCCTTCCAGGTGAGGCTGGTAAACGAGATCGGGGGGTCGTAGCTCCCTTCCAGGTGAGGCTGGTAAACGAGATCGGGGGGTCGTAGCTCCCTTCCAGGAGAGGCTGGTAAACGAGTCAGGGGGTCGTGGCTCCCTTCCAGGAGAGGCTGGTAAACGAGCGCAGGTGGGTGCCTGCGTGCTGGTCAAGTCTGCGCCAGCACATATGTTGTAAGATGTTTTCTCTATAATAAAATATTGAAGGGTGAGCAACTGCAGCGGTGGTTTTCTCCCGATTTGGGTTTCCACCTAAAAATCCTGGTGTTCATGTGTGATGCTTTGTGTGATGGTTTATTCTGTTCTTACTGCACCTGTTTACTGCTTATTGAATATCTGATGAATAAATTATGTAATGGTTTAAGTGAAGATTTAATGACATATCTAAATCTCTGTGTATACGCTAGTTTCATAAAGGGGATCCGCGTATATACGCTATCCGCTAGTTCTTTTGAAGGAGAAAGTAGCGTATGGGTTTTAAGGAATGAAAAAGTAAAAAGATTTGATTATGCAGTAAATACTGATTCACCCCCCCCCCCCTCTCAGTATTTTTCCCAACACTTTGTTCTCAATACACTTTGAATCTTGAAAAATCTTCTAGGTTGAACCTTTTAGCTGCCTTTTGCTGAACTGTTGAAAATTTGTGAATTGATTCAAACATATCGTCAAATCTGTCAGGCTCGCTTGGAAATTCTCGCAACTTGATCAAATTCATTATCTCTCTAGAAATACCATAGGAATAATAACTTCTATTGGGTAACACTGGAAAATTGAAAGGTTTTAATCGATCAATTTCAAGACAGGCATGCTTTAAATTCTCTAGGGCATACGAACCACAGGAAAAAGGAAAAGTTGGCCAAACGGTCTTTTTGGCATCTTTCAGGGCTTTTCTCAAACCATTACCAACTGTTTGATAAGAAATTTATTTGGCTAACAATTTGTTTGGTATATACAAGGCTAGGAAATGAGGATGGGCTTAACTTCGAAAAATACGGATGTATGTAAAATTCTCTTAACCAAACCACCTACCTACATACTTAAGACTCTCATTGGCTTCAGGGGTGACTCTAGGGATTTTTCTTTCGAAAATGACTTGTAAGACCAGGAGCACTATTTCATTGCATATTGTGAACATGTGAGAATGATATTTTGAATCCCACAATAAATATAACTGTATGTATATGGGGGTTTCAACTTCTCTGGTCCATTTCCATCCTAATGACGAAAATTCAAAGGAAAAACATGTTGTGTCTAAGATATAAGATATCATATAAAAAGGAGAGACTGCATTGGGTGGGGAATTTCGATTTTATCTATAGGCTGTAATAAATCTTATCAAATTATCAGAAATAATAGTATCCCAATCTAGAATATAGCCGTCAGAGGCTGCTTCTATCAAGGGTGTCCAATTATCTTTAAACTTGGTCATATTTACATATCCAAAGAGACGACACATCATTCCAGTTATCTGAGAGAATGGGCTTTTAAGTGAGATGAATGAATACATACCCTTATCATCGCGCTTATTCTGGTTAAGATCATTTCTCAATTCTTTAATTACAGTTGCAGGATGGTCATTCCCGTGCATGAACTCTTGAAAAAATTGGGCGTCCTATCTCTTCTGGGGTTCTAGCAGTTTATACATATTCTTCAAATCTGACGGCCTGAGTGAGCCAATGAAAGTTCTGCTTCGAGTAACAAATTGGCTATCTATGATATCTACATTATCCAACACCCATTTCATTAAGTCAGTATATGGCAGTGTCTTAGGTCGAGCAGCAATTCTGTGGAGAAAAGAATTATTAGTGTCCATCCATGATTCTGAATCATTAGAGAAGTATCGTCGACCACAGATTTTCTATCCAAAATTCCTTGCAATTTCTCTTTCTCGAACAACTCATAGATCCCTTCCCATCTTGAAGAACCAATTTCTGGGTTGCATGTAGTATCCAAGATCAGGGGATCCATTTCGTTGTTTTCCTCTTATTGTATGACTAACAATGATGGGGTGGCTGATTTCCTTCGCGCTTTAATCAACCTTGACATACTTTTATGCCTAAGTGTTTAGAATTACCCTATTGAAAATAAAACCAGAGAGGATAAGTTAAAATCACTTCAAATGATATTAACTGCCCTGTCAACTTAACTCATGCATAATGGGAAATCCTTGGTATTAATATTTGAAATAATTACAAATCGATTACAAACCTCAAGATCACAAAACACCTAAATTAACATTAAATTTCCAAGCATGGGTTCGTGTGGTTTTGATAGATGTCATCACATTGGGATTTATTGATCGATGATTTTGGTTGTTAGCGAGTTATAACGCTTAAAAGAAATCTGCGAAATGCGAAGTGCGATATTGCGATGATTTTAGACGGGATGTGATATCTCCATCTGTCAGATGATGGAATGCGATTTCGGTATCTGTCAATGAAATTTTTTATTTAAATGAATCAAATCTTAATAAGTTGAAAAGATAAGTAGAAATTTAGTCAAAGATTAGCTTGTTTGATAAACTTATTAGTCACTAGTAGAGCCATTGCTGCCAGCAGCGTTCATAGCCTTGACAGGGTTACTATTTAACCAAAAATGAACCAGTATCCCATTCATAATATAATATATATCTCCAAAGTTAATATAATTACTTATTTTATTTGTATAATTCTTCTTCTTTTTTCCACTTTAAAATCATTATCTTGGTTTGGAAGCGAGAAGTGATAATGTCATTCACTGGTTATAATAAATTTGAGCAAGTTGACTCGTGATGAGATCCCTTGTCTCAAGGTTTTTAGGCCATGAGCCATTATCTTGGTTTGGTAGCCAGTTGATAATGTCAAGTTTATTAGTTTCCTATGAACATGATGAGTCAACTCGTGATGAGATCTCTCAACTTTAAAGTTTTTTATATTTTTGAATTACACTTTGAAAAAATATCTAATATATAAGAATGGGGAGGTTGTCATTTTTCTCTTTATGAGCTTTTGGATGACCATTTCAATAAAAGATGCTAATACTTCAATAAAATTTCCTACTTTGTAAAAGTAACTTTTCGAACATGGTTCATGTCAAAATAATTTTTCAAATCGCATGAGTCAAAAGAATTATTCTTTCTAATCGGTTATTTAAATCAAAATATTCCAAATAAATAGAATATTCAATTTATGATTTATTTCCTTATTTAATATCTCCAAGGATTAACACTTCCATGTTCAAAAATAATAATAAAGTGTTCCACCTTTTGCATAATAATGCAAAAACTTAATTTATTTTGAATTAAACCTATCTACATATTTATTCAAAAGAACTATTATTCTTTAAGAAAAATATTTTTTAAGGACAATTCCATTAATAGGAAGAGTTTCCTTCTTCCCTTGTAAATATTGCAAAATGAAAGTTGATGGACCTATTTTTTCGATTATTTGAAAAGGGCCAAGTGAGAGTTTTTGAAATTTTGTATGTTTTCCTTTATCCTCATGCACTTTATCCCATTTCAATACCAAATCTCCAATCTCAAACTATTTAGTTTTGATTGCATTTGAGTCAAAAGAAGTTTTGATCAACTATTGATGATGACTATGTACCATTTTTTCTTTCTCTCTTTCTTCTTCCATTTTAATTATTTCAAACATTCTTAATTGTAATGAAGAGAAAGGTTGTTCATTAATGAATTGAACTAGGGTTGTTGATGGGTTAACTATATTCAAAGGTAAAATTGCCTCTTTCCCATATACCAATAAAAAAGGAGAAGTTCATATTGAAGCTTTTCTAGTTATCCTATCTGCCCATAATGCAAAAGTTAAGGATTTATGCCAGTTTTTTTGGTTTTCATCAATAGTTCGTTTAATTATCCTTATGAAGTTTTTATTTGTTGATTCTGCTGGACCATTTCCTTAAGGATAATAATTTACAAAATACTTTAATTTAAAGCCTCTTTTCAAAGAAAATTCAATCATGGCATTACCAGAAAAATAAGAAGCATTGTCAAATACCAGAGCGTTAGGAACACAAAACCTTGTAATAATGAATTGATCAATAAACTCAATAATGTTTTTAGAGTTGGCCGTCTTAAGAGGTATTGCTTCTACCCACTTTGTAAAATAATATGTAGTAGTCAATATATATTTGTGTTGTTTAGAATAATGAGGAACAATATCACCTATTACGTCAAGTCCCCATTGTTTGAAAGGTTGTTCCATATTGACTAGTTGAAGTGGCATTGAAGCTTTTCTTTGTCTTCCTGTCGCAGTTTGACAAATCTTACAATTTGTGACATAGTTGTGTGCATATTTGAATAATGTTGGCCAATAATATCTATCCTGCATTTAAAATTTTATGTGTTGCGGTGTCTCCACCAAAGTGTCCACCTGGATGTCCATCATGAAGTTCCTCGAGCACATTAGGTATTTCAGTTTTATCTAAGCATCTAAGTAAGACAAATTCATAATTTTTTCTGAATAACACATCATTGATTAATTTATATTGATTAGATTTCAATCTTAATGCTCGTTTTATTTTGAAATCCAAATTGAGTGGAGCATGATTGTTCTTTAAATAAAATATTAAATCGACATACTGAGATTGAGGGTTAACATTGATTAACTCTGTAAAATTTTCAATACTAGATGTTACCTCATCCGGTGATGTGTCATTAATCCTTGTAATCAACCTAAAAAATCCTTGACCTCTTACAATTTTAGCAGGTTTTATCTCTAAGTCGTATTCTTACTTTGTTGTTACCCAGTTGGCCCTTTTTTTCTCCTAGTTCCTTCTGTATAAGTATTTGTTTGACTGATGAGAAAGGAACTATTACTTTTACATGAGTTTTCAAAATAAAAGGTCGAAAATACTTGACTGCTTTATAAACTACAAATTCCCGCTTTTTGGCTCCTAAGTAGTTCAATTCAGCTCCTTGAAAAATAGAATTGAAAAAAGCATCTAGTTGAGTTAAGATAGTTGCATATGATAGATTTGAGGCAAAATTATACATAATGAAATCATTGGAAAAATTAGGAGTTGAAAGAGAAGGAGCATTAACAATTTCGTGTTTGATGATTTTAAATGCTTCCTTTTCTTCTTCTCCACATTTAAACATTGTATCTTTCTTGATCATCTTTTGTAGTGGAAGAACTATATGTGAAAAATATGGAATGAATCATTTAACAAAGTTTATCTGTCCTAAAAAGGATTGCATTAAATTATTTTTATGAGGTAATGGAATTTCCGAAATTGTTTTAATCCTGTTTGGATCAATACAAATTCCATTATTTGAGACAATAAAACCTAGAAGTATACCTTTGTTTAAAGTGAAAATTGACTTCTTTGGGTTAAGAGAGATCCCAAATCTTCTGCATCTTTAAAATATTTGCTTTAAGTCATGCAAATGATTGTTTATCTCTTTTGAATATATGGTTATATCATCAATATATACTGCCATTGTTTTATTTATCAATCCTTTGAATGCAATATCCATGGCTCTTTAAAATGTGGCTCCTGCATTCATTTATCCGAAGGGAATCTTCTGATATGCATAAGCTCCAGATTTGGTTCGAAATGTAGTTTTCAAACGATCTTCTGGATGAACCAAAATTTGGTTATACCCTGAAAATCCATCTAGAAAAGACATTAATTCGGAACCTGCTGCTGATTGTAAAACTTGTTCCATTGATGGTAAAGGAAAATTATCCTTTTGACATGCTTTGTTCAGATTTCTGAAATCAATGCAAATTCTAATATCTCCATTTTTTTTCCTACAAGTACTAAATTAGACACCCATTTGAATTTCGAATGGGGAAAATGATCTTGGCATTCAATAGTTTGATTAATTCATTTTTTATTTGAGTTTCCAAGTTTGGATGAATTTTCCTGAGCTTTTTTTGAATAGGCTTTACATCAGGTACCATAGGAATAGTATGTTGAATTATTGATGGGTCATATGTTTTAAGATCTTGGTAATTCCATGCAAAAATATTTTTGTATCTCTTCAATAATGAAATGAATGGATTTCTTTCTTGAGACTAAAGGCTAAGCCCTAGATTTATATCTTGATGTAAATCATTAGATCCTAAGTTAACTAACTCAAACCTTAGATTATAACTCTATAGTTTAGAATTATTTAATTTCTTGAATCTATATTTCAAATCATATAAATCTTCAAGCTTTACCACAGATTTTGGAAAATATTTTTATCAGTTTGTTGCTTGATTTTATTATCATGTTCATCTTTGTCCACAATTTGATCATCATATGATTTCTCAGAAGTAAGAAAACTTAAAATATCACTATCATCATTAAAAACCCACCAACTAGTAACATTATCTTTTATATATGGTCGAAAAATTAATTCAATAGAGGATTTGTTAGGACTAAAATCCTCTGGTGGAATAAGCTTGGAGGCAACATTAGCTAAAAGGTTGGCGTTAGAATTATGTGATCTAGGAATAGGAGAGATATTGAATGCTATAAAATGTGATGGGAGGTCTTGAACCAAGGATTAGTAATGTTTCAAGTGAATTGAGAGAAAGTGAATAGTATTTCGCACTTGTCTTACAACAGTCTCTGAATCTCCAAACACCTGAATATATTGTATATCAAGGCTAATTTCTTTTTGGAGACCTTGAACCAATGCCTTGTATTCAGCAATATTGTTAGTGCATTCAAATTATAACCTATAGGATAGCATGGTTTTCTCGACTTTTGGGCTAATAAGTACACATCTTGCTCTTGCACGATCATTGGATCTTGATCCATCAAAATAAAGCTTCCAAAACAGAGACTGGACTATAGTTTCTTCTTCGAAATTGAAGCATCTAATGGAATTATTTTGAGAAATATTTTCTACTTGTGAGTTAACAGAATTGACTGGAAAAGGTGAACTTTGCACGTTGAAATTCCCTAAGAATGAATCTGCAGAGTAATTGCCCAAAATGTTGTTGTTAAATGCTACAAGCTCATTTTCTTCCCCAAGGTCTGTAACAGAGTACTTCATATGTTTTTCACGATCTACTTTGATTTGATTTTTATTTCCATTATATGGAAGCCACATGTGAGACCAATTTGTTGCAAAATATCAATGTAATTTTTCATACCAGTCTCGGTTAAGAACTAAACCGTAAAATTTAGGTATGTCTGCAATCAGTATATTGATAATTTGAGAAACTTTTAGGTTTGATGAAAATATAATACTTACCAAGTTGATCTCTCCTAAAACCTTAAACTTTGTTCTATTCAATTGAACTATACTAACTGATGACTTCTAGGGTGCGAAATTTAATTTTTCACAAATTGAATATGCCATTATATTGGATGAAGCCCCAGAATAGACCAAACAATTATGAACATTTCTATTGTAGATTTAAAAAGTTAAAAGAAAAGGAGGAGTATGAGAATTATATCTATCACCAATCAAAATAGAATCTGAAGCATGAAATTTGTTTGAATTTTCAATCGGAGGTTTTCCTATTCCATTAGCATCTTTAGTTACAATAATTAGAGGAAGAGGAGATGTTGTAACTACATTTAGCTCTTTTAATAAAATTTTATGTTGTTGCTTTAATTTGCTAACTTCATAAAGAGAAATATTGGCTTTAATATTCTTCATATCCTCAATTATATTATATTCAATAGTATTAGATACTAATAAGGTTTTATATTGAGTATTGGGTGTAGATTTGACTAGTTGGGAATCAGTGATGACCTGCTGAGATGATTTGACTGGAGGTTTTTTATTGATAGGTTTTTATTTAGTAATAGAAGTTGGTATTTTATGTTTTTGTGTTGATTGAGTTGGTTCTATAAAATTTCTACTTATTGTGCTAATAGGCATGGCTTTAGCTTATGTCTCTTCATCAGAGGAAGGTAAAACAAAATCCCATAATCCATGTAATTCAGTGATTTCTTCATCTTGGGATTCTTCAACAGAAGCTGCGGTTTCTTCCTCTTCTTCCTCTTGGTCGGATTCAAAATTAGAAATAACATTGGGAGGTTGAGAGATTGACGATTGATTTTTTCTACATTATGTAAAGGGTTTTCTGGTAGAGGTTTCAGAAACCTATTTTTTTATTTCAACCATATCGTTGGACATGGTTTTGAGAACTTTTTGTAATCCCTCAAGATCAAATGAATCTTTAGGACTTTAATTCTTTGGCTCGTCTTTGAATGTTACCTTTCCAGATCTTTTATCTTCAAGCTCTGTTTTATTTTCTAAAGCAACAATTCGTATTTCAACAGACAAGACTTCTTTCATGTTTTCTACAAGGGTAACTTTATTAGCTCTATCTACAAAAATTGCTATATTAGAAGGAAGAGAATATATGTACCACTCTATTTGTACATCCAATCCAGACTTAGAGGCAGTTGGAATTTTATTCAATAACTTGTTACATCTGGAGTTGAAATCTTTGATATTTTCTCTTGTATTAGCTTTCAAATTAGAAATATCATCAGGATTATACTTTGGTAACCATTTTTCTGGATGATCTGGGAGAGGATGTAAATTTACCATTTGAACAGCTCCCGGATTGACCCATGGTAAGTTAGCCATTACTTGACTTGTTATTTGTGAATATGAGATAGTAGGTCCAAGAGAAGATGTGGATGGAGAAGAACTTACTACTGGAATAGTACTACTTATAGCAACACAAATTGTTTGAGCAGAAATGGGTTGATGAGCATAAATGGGTTGATTAGAAGAGGAGGTAGAAGTAAATGGAGATGAAGATGATGTGATCTCACTGATACCTAATTGAGATGCTGATGTAGTAGCTTTTTTACAATGAGAATAAATAGGAAACTCAAAAGGAGTTATCCCAAGTTTTTCACTTTGTGATCAGGTTAATACACCAGTACCTCGAAATATGGATGTAACACTTTCTTCAGAAATTTCAGGATTAATAGGCTTATCTGGAGATATAGTTATTTGTTCTAACTTCTTAATCAAATACTGAAATTCGAGAGACTCAAGAACATGATCTGAATAATTTATACAAGGTAATGTTTCAGGAGATGAAATAGATGGCTCTACAACTTTAGACTTATGACCAGGAGATAATGAACAAAATCTAGAAAATGTAGGATATTTGGAGGGGGATTGACTCTTACGTTTTTTTTTTTTCCGATTGATATTTAGCTTTATATGCCATACATAGTCGGATGGCCCTCCTTCTATTGCCAAAAAAGTTGAAGGTTGGAAATTGACTTCCTCAACATTAGGGATTCCACCTGGTCGGGAGATTAAAACAACTCCTTTTCCATTGAAAATGGTGGGTCCGACAGGGGATAAAGGGACCAGTTTTCCATATAAAGAGATTTTATATAAAAAAATAAATGAAATCAACACTAGCAGGATAATTTATTCTAATGATAATATAAATTAAAACTAATCTAACTACTTCCCGGGATTGGATTCATTTATATGATTAAGGCGCAGAATTTCACAAGCATGAAATAATATAGATCATTGCATACTTAACGAATACAAGAACATTTAAGAAACTAAATCAATTTAATTGATTTAGTTGATGAAGAACATTAATCACATAAAAGATCTCTAATTCTCACATCTAACAGCATATTTTTCAATATATTATATCAACAGTAATAAGAACATATATCACTTCAATGCTTATCAGAATGAAACTAATAGACAAATAATTTTGCCAAAATTTTAGAAACATAAAACAATCAATACACAGATAATAGTACTCGTTGCATCATAGATTCAGATCTGAAAAGATAGCTTCAAGGTTCAGACTTTCAATTAGATAACTTTCGTTCAAACAGTAGTGTAAGTTGCAAAAGTAGTCTTCTCAAAACTCTGGACCTCTTTCTAAATGCATGAAAGGGATTTAAGTAATAATTAATATTAAAAAAATAGAAGAGTTATAAAACAAGTCTTTACTCTAAACTATAAAACTATAAACTAGGAAAATAAAATGCATAAGTTGTAACAGTCTATGACTATTTCCCGTATTCACTCTCTAGCTAGTCTTTGAGCTGGAATTCTTTGATCATATGTTCGAGCTGGGGGGGATGAATTGGATGCATTCTCATTTGTCCCGTGAAAACTACATCATTCAATGTCGAGAGAAGTTGAGCTGCTGAATTTGAGAGGCACCTCAACATTATCAATTGGTTATGAGGCTTAATCAACAAGTACCAGTAAATCTCCATATTTAACCTTGTCAGATTTTCTATATCAATATTTTTTCTGTTTGATGTCTCTTGCTAGGATTTCTTTAGGAAATTGATATCTACCATGGTGACTTTTGATGCTTCATGAATCAGGTTGGCTTGCAGAAGAGAATATTTTATATACTCAGAGATGCAGGATGATAAATTCTTAGCTCTGATAATAGCTAATTCAACAGTCTTCATTTTAATATCCCAATCTCCAAATATTATATCTTTAATTAATTCTTCAAGATGAAGGAGATTGACTTCTCTACCCTGTGCAGTGTCTTGCCAGTCTATGTATTTTGACACCTTATAATCAATTTATTCATAATAAGTTCTCAGATTAGAAATTTGAGTAACTAATTGATCACTGGTCTTAACTTGCTCTTGAATTTGATTATACTTCTGATAGAAAATTTCTTGTTGTGTTGCCAGTAATAATTCCAACTTTGTTGCTTATTTATTTACTTCAATGATTTCAGTATTTTCCTGGAGCTTTTCAATCCTCTGATGTAATTGATGAATTATTTGATATTTTTCTTTAATCTCGTTTTCGAGTTTGAGTTTGAGACCTTCAAACTGTTGTTGCAAATTATTGATGCTTGACTGCAGCTCCTACTTGATCCTTTGCTTTTCATTAGAGAAAAATTGCTCCATTTGAGCAATTTTTTTTATCCTTTTCTATAATTAATGGTTCAACCTCTATTGACTTGTCAATGGTTGCATTTGCATAAGCACTTGAAAATTGAGATAATATTTTAAGTTCCTTCCTTGGAGATGATTGAGTTCCTTTCCAAAGGACTCGCATTAGTGTTGAATCTAGAGGCAATTTTGGATATTCTTCCATATTTCACTTCTTCTTTGACCTGGTCATGACAACTTCATGTCTTGGACTATAAAACATGTCCAATGGATGTATCTCTTCAATTTTTAGGACTATTTCAGTAGTCAGAAAAGCCGTGATGATTTCCATATCTTTGGTTGATGTATCTTCTGGTTTCTCCTCTGTATCATTGTATCCTTGGATTTGGATTTTCTCAAGAACAATTTTGTAAACCTCTGCAGTGAATGAGGTTTCTCTAATTTCTTCGTGATCCTTGGAGTTATCTATATTAGCAGAAACATGTTGCACACCTAGCTCACCTGCATGATTTATGGAACTTGTAGCACCCACAATAGGCATGGTTTCTGACTGAATGGAGTTATGAATGGCAGGAGTATCAGTCTCTGACAATGCTTTCTTGAACTCTTCCCAATTTTGGATGAATTTATCACCCTGTTGAACATTAGCGATTTCTGCTTCTTGAATTGGTGCTGATACCTGAGAAGTCATTGCAACTATAACATATTCTATCTTCGGCTCTAGTCTGTGAAACAAACAATCTGTAAAATGGGAATTTCTCTATTCTCGATACACTTTGAATCTTGAAAAATATTTCGGGTTGAACCTTTCAGCTGCCTTTTGCTAAATTGTTGAAAATTCGTGAATTGATTCAAATATATCGTCAAATATGTGAGGCTCGCTTGGAAATGCTCACAACTTGACCGAATTTATTATATTTCTATCAATACCATAGGAAACATAACTTATATTTGGTAACAATGGAAAATTGAAAGGTTTTAATCGATCAATTTCAAGACATGCATGCTTGAAATTTTCTAGGGAATACAAACCACAAGAAAAAGGAAAATTTGACCAAATGGTCTTTTTGGCATCTTTGAGGGTTTTTGTCAAACCATTACCAACTATTTGATAAGCAGTTTCTTTGGCCAACAATTTGTCTGGTATATAAAAGGGTAGGACATGAGGATGGGCATAAATTCCAAAAATATGGATATATGTAAAATTCTCGTCACCAAACCACCTTCCTACAGACTTAAGACTCTTATCGGCTTCAGGGTGACTCTAGGGATTTTTCTTTCGAAAATGACTTGGAAGACCAGGAGCATTATGTCATTGCATATTCTGAACACGTGAGAATGATATTTTGACTCCCACAAGAAATATAATTGTACATAGATGGGGGTTACAACTTCTCTAGTCCATTTCCATCCTAATGACGAAAATTCAAAGGAAAAACGGACTATCTAAGATATAGGAACTCATATAAAAAAGAGAGACTGCATTGGGTGGGGCATTTCGATTTTCTCTATAGGCTCTAATAAATCTTATCAAATTATCAAAAATAATAGTAGCCCAATATATAATATAGCCGTCATAGGCTGCTTCTATCAAGGGTGTCCAATTCTCTTTAAACTTGGTCGTATTTACAAATCCAAAGAGACGACACATCATTGCAGTTATCTGAGAGAATGGGCTTTTAAGAGAGATGATTGAATACATACCCTTATCGTCACGCTTATGCCAGTTAGGATCATTTATCCATTCTTTAATTACAGTCGCAAGATGGTAATTCTTGTGCATGAACTATTGAACAAATTGGGCGTCCTATCTCTTATGGGGTTCTGGCAGTTTATACATATTCTTCAAATCTGACAGCTTGAGAGAGCCAATGACAGTTCTGCTTCGAGTAACAAATTTCCTTTCTCTGATGTCTACATTATCCAACACCCATTTCACTAAGTCAGTATATGTCATCTTCTTAGGACGAGTAGCAATTATGTGAAGAAAATAATTAGTAGTGTTCGTCCATGATTCTGAATCATTGGAAAAAGTATTGTCGGCCATAGATTTTCTATCAAAAATTACTTTCAGTTTCTCATTCTTGAAAAACTGATAGATCCCTTCCCAACTTGAAGAACCAAATTCTGGGTTGCATGTAGTATCTGAGATTAGGGGAGCCATTTTTTTGTTTTCCTCTTCTTGTATGACTAATAGTGATGGGGTGGCAGATTTCCTTCATGCTTTAATCAGCCTTGAAATCCTTTTATGCCTAATTGTTTGGAATTACCTTGTTGAAAAGAAAACTAGGGAGGATAAGCTGAAATCACTTCGAATGATATTAATTGTCTTGTCAACTTAACTCATGAATAATGGGAAATCATTGGTATTAATATTTGAAATAATTACAAATAGATTACAAACCTTGAGATCACAAAACACCTGAATTAACATTAAATTTACAAGCATGGTTTCATGTGATTTTGACATATGTCATCACATTGGGATCTGTTGATCGGCGATTTTGGTTGTTGGTGAGTTATAACACCTGAAAGAAATTTGTGAAATGCAAAGTG
Organism: Pinus albicaulis; assembly: GCA_034641835.2. Taxonomy (NCBI): domain Eukaryota; kingdom Viridiplantae; phylum Streptophyta; class Pinopsida; order Pinales; family Pinaceae; genus Pinus; species Pinus albicaulis. The sequence goes on from CM076584.1 coordinate 182,501,448, forward strand.
CGATATTGTGATGATTTTAGATGGGATGCGATATCAGCATCTGTCATACGACGGAATGCGATGTCGACATCTTTTAGGTGATGGTTTTGCTACTTCGCATTTTGGCGATTCACAATTTGTGACTTCGCTGCTCGCACTTTGGCATTTCGATATTTCAGTGATTCGCTATTCGCAATTTCATTTTTGTTTTCTTCCCGCTTTTATGCTTTTTTGGTTTAAGGGTTATTTTAGGTGTTTTCTTATTTTTTAAATAAAAATTAAAAGGTCTCCACTATCCTTTCTAATCTATTTCACTTGGATAATGGGGACTTGTTGTAATACTACAACAAGTTAGTATTTGCAAATTACACATAATTTAATTAGGAGAAAAGAAAGTGGTCCTAATCCACGCATGCTTTCTGAACAACTTATTTTCTCATAGAAATACAAAACACATCACTTAATTATTCCAAAAAGTAAGTGGTCCATAAAGCCACACATCTTTTACTGGCTAAGTTACTTCAATTTTTTGCATTAGATTCGGGACTAGGGTCAAAGTGTCGATAACGAAAGCGAGTAATATTTTTTGTTCTTGCACCTCTTAGTGAGCCTGGACAAGCATATGAAAACTTTCCTAAGACAGTTTGAACTACCGTCTTCCAATAGTGCAACATAGTCTAATTAGGAAAAGTGTAAGCGGCCCATAATCCCTACATAATTTCAAAGTTTCTAAGGAACAATCACACATAGTGTAATTAGAAAATGACTCTAAAGGATCATCGCATATCTAAATCTCATCACACTCTTGATTGTTCACTTCAAAACACATATGAAGCATTGGGAAGTTTCAAACCAAAAATCACCCAATATTTTGGGACCTTTGTTATTATCTTACGTTTGCTTCACAAAATCACACCCTAAAGAAAAATTTAGACTCCTTAAAAATAAAAATAATTTGAACTCGTTAAATTCTCCCCACATGGGCCACAAAAGAAATTATAGTTCATGTTAGGACCATCGGGGGTAGGCATTCAATAAGCTGTCATGGTCACAATACATTTTGAAACATAGATGTTGACATTTTAGGGAGCTTCAAATTTGTCTAGTCACCCACAGAACAAATACCTGAGCATTACAGAGACTCGTTTCAGAGGGGGTTAGCTTAGGCCCAGTGTGTGTAGTACTCTTTGAGGTTGTATGACCCATATAGTGCTTGGTACTAGTAACCGATTACCATGAAGCTCAAGACTCTAATGCTCACGTGGAGTGATGGTACTTTAGTGGCAAAAACTAGGGCATCCTTCCTTATAGTTGACAATGCTAGCAACACTCGATCCTTATACCATTACCTTGGTCGATTCTTTGGCTATTGGAAGATGTCACTAGTTCTTTCGGAACGTTGGACCCAGTACCCATTAGAAGATATATTCACAAGGCCAAGTTACAATGAGAGTGTAAGGACGATTAGGTCTATATAGGCTTTTGGTATCATATGCAGAACAAACAAAAACCTCATTTTTTTCTTGATTGATCACATAGTTTAACGTTAAAGAGAAAAAATACCTTTTCATTTTTCTCTTTGTTTTATGCATGTGATTATATTATTTCTTTGATAGGAATCATCCTGCCTCCCAAATCACAAAATTATTACACTAATCTACATCATAGGGGACCCAACGTGACCCCTTCGATCTAGGATTTCTTAAACACCTCCCCCATTGAAGGGAGGAGTGTCAGGCCTCCCACCTTTCAGGCGTAGAGGACATCACATTGCCGCCATTATTAGATCATACATTATCGAGGCATATTTGATTGGAAAAACCTAAGGGTCACCAACTACAACATCAGTGGAAACCCCATTAGGGTCACCACACTCAATTCCTCTTATGACCCCTTGAGGTCAAAGGATAGCTACCCCTCCAGGGACTCAACAAAATACCGATCAGGGTATGTTGCGGGGTAACATTCCCCAGGAACCTCCCCTGAACCATCACATTCGAATACTTGTTTCTCAATATCGAATAATGGTGGTAAATAAACAGTTACCCTTCTTAGCATCATTAAATATTTCATACCTAATGGAGTTGAAAAATTACCCCATTTCACATGGCCTTAACTGGCCCCCCACGCCCACAAAGCTTCGTATTTATATACCAAAATTTGGAAGGAATCAATCGGAATACCCTGTAAATCATATAATGTCTTTCCACTTATGGTGTTTATCAAATAGTATCATTGATGATACCATTTGACTTAGATTATTTCAATGCACCCTGAAAGGGCCTGCGGCGAAATGGTATGCCGAGCAGCCACCTGCATCGCATGGAACCTTTAGGGCCCTTGCTACTGCATTCCTTACCTATTTCCATCTCCCAATTCACCATGACTTGGGAATGGAGCTTCTTACACATTTTAGACAAGCACCAGTCGTTCATATATTAGACCATCTCCACGAATGGCGGAGACGTCGCAGTTTATGCAAAGCCAAACTCGACGACAGAGTTATGTTGGACTTATTTTTGAAAACCCTTGCTGCAAAGATTTCAAAATACATGGCAACGCAAAAACCTTCCTCAGAGGAAGATTCCACTAGCAAATCCCAGCAACTTGAACTCATTTACACCCAATCGGGATATATCTATAATGTCATGCCAAATTCCCTGCACCTGCAAACTTATAGGGAGTTACCAGGCGCGTTGAATATTGTTGATGGATTGATAGGGTCCTTAGCCCAAGGTCAGAAAAATAGTAGTTATCAATACCCTGGATATTCTTACGATTCTACAAAGAATGTCTCATTGCCCAGGTACCATCAAAGTCAGCCTGCACCTCTGGAGAGCTTTGGTGAATAAGGCAATGCCATACCATCAACATCAAGGAGGTCCATATTCTCCCTTGCAGGGGAAACAATACTCAACTATAAATGTTGATAGAATATATTTACCCCAACATTCATACACCAATTAGGGATAGGGGAACCAATACTCTACTTTCCCTACATAAAATATACCACCGACGCAAAACAGTGCATCGGTGAATTTAGTGCAACCTTCCCAAGCTCAACAGCGACAGTCCTATGACCATGAGAATAAAAATAATCCTCCAAACGATGCAAAAAATAAGCCAAAAAACAAGAAAAATGGATATTATGGACAGGGGGTAGTAATCAACAATGCCCCGCGTGATCTCAGGTTGGGGGCAACTCTATTCGAAATTTGGACCAGGATCCAAGTAATAATTCCCAAGGGAAAAATAAGAGACCCAATATACGAACAAATAATTATTGTGCTATATATGTGGAGTATGATCTTTACACCCACCACTGTACTGAACTCCCTGAGTTAAAAAAAATACAAGGTAACCAAGGACAAGGGGTACAAAACCAGCTGCCTGCAATGATGCAGGAACCTTTCCCTCATCAGGGAGTGGTTAACACCCAGTAGAAAAAACCACCCCAAAACAATACCAGAGGAAACGTTCATGAAATATATATGGCTGGATAATAATTGTTCTTCCAAACACAGAATAGTAACTACAACACTCCCCTGGATATCAACCCATTAGGTACAAGTACGAGCACACCTAACACATCGTTAGCCATCTCCAAAGTACCGATTGAGCCCCTTCCAAGAAAATTCAAAGGACCAACTAAGCGCACATGACATAATTCCAAAGTTTCTCATAGCTCTAGTATAGTGGATGACTTGGCTCAATCTCCAATATCCATGTCAACAATAGGAGTCCTAAAATCATGCCCAACATAGCGGAAGGCCTAACATTCTTCCTTAGGCGCAATCGACCCTTCTTAATCTTGCCTAATGGTTTTCGATCTAGACAAGGAAGGCCCTAGGATTCCTTCCATAATTGCTTTCCAAATACCAGTTTCAGCTCAGAATATCACCATACACTGGTGCATTGTGGATGAAGGAGCATCCACGTGCATCATGTCCAAAACAGTTTGGCAAAAGTTAGGATCACCTGAATTGAAACCATTGGACATAATTCTTAGAGTGTATGACATGTGCCCATCAGCCCCTGTGGGTATTTATCAAAATGTACCAGTGAACCTGGCCTGAAAAATAGTCCTCCTAGACATTAAGGTCTTAGATGCACAATTAGACTACAGTATCCTCCACGGATGGAGTTACATGTATGTTATTACTGGGGTCGCATCCTCTATTTTAAGGGTGATGATGTTCCCTCATGACAATAGGATCATCACCATCGACCAGCTCACATACTACGAAAATAAACCCATGATCGCTCTAGATGACGTACTACCATACGTAGACACGACCATGGAACCACTCACAAGGTATGTAGAATTTGGCCCAGGACAATTAAAACCATATTCTATCTGAGGATCATACCCAGGAGACCCCTCTATCATACCAAGGGAAGCCCTAGAAAGTATGGAGGCAGCGGTGTGCATGATGACCTCATCAAACATCGAAACCAACCTGGAACTAGAAACTAGTAGCATGGATACCGAGATAAGGGGTTCAAATTTTTTACCTTATGCCATCTCCCATACCCCATTTTTGCATGCCCCGCCTAGTTTTGTTTTGAGACAAGTCATGGAAACTCTTACATTGCCAAATATGGTTTTCGCAATACCAATCGTGTATTTGGCTCCCCGAACTGCATTAGAAATCCCAGGTATTACCTCTGCAGGCATAACTCCTATTACCCCCCAAGAGGCCATAATAACTAAAGAAGCCCTTGTAGCAACACTAGCTAGTACTATCGAAAGGGATAGCAAAAAAGGGAAAAATTTCAACACCCCTAGGATTGATAGGGCATTAAAACCTTATGCATTGTGCGATATCGTAGGCCATCCTACTAACATTTTCCATGAATTAGATGAGTCAAAACCTCTTCTACGTTCCAAAAGAAATGTTGCGACCTCAGACACCTATAAAAAGGAAAATGTCACAAATACTCAAGGGAAAACATCACTCACCAACCATTCATGTGCTATATGCAACGAATTATGGAATTACACCCATCATTTCCTGGATATGCCACAATATAGGGATGCATTACAAGCCCTAGAGCAATCCAATCAAGGGGACCCCTCTACAAAATCCATACAAATGGAGGAAGACGGGTCCAAAACCATACTATACGTATGCGAAGAGTCTGTTTCATGCTCATACTCATCTAACCCAATGGCTCAAAGAAGGAAAATAGAGGTCACACTACATGTCTTAATTTTTGCATTGTGGGATGAACCCAATCACTTGATTGTGTGGTGCCATGAATTAAGGGCTTTCAATCGCTGGTACCCAATACCACATGTTGCCCAAAACAACTTATCTTGGCATAGAAGACACACATGTCACATTTTTCAGAACAACCATCACATGTTTCGTTTTCCCCACCGCCATCGCCTCCGATCAATGTTTGATTTCATGCGACGTTTCATCGTTTAAAATCCAGACTTAGCAAACTCGGACACAGAATCCACGGACAACACTACAACTCAAAGGACTAAAGAAACAAGGACCATATTATATATATCATAAGAGAGACGATCACCAGAACAACCACCTCTCCCCCATAACCATCCTCAACCTCAAGTCTAGCTTTGTGCATTATGCGACGGACGTGATCATTTGATCACGCAATGTGCAGCTCTAGATTTGTTTCAAAGATGGTACCCATTCAATCCAGTATACTTCATAGGTTACAATACGATCAATATTCTTGTTAGATATGTTAGGATAATCATCACATACGCCATTGTCCCTACGTTCCCTGATTCTTTTTAGTGTTATATTCGCTACGCCTCACCATAGCCAATCTTGCCAACTTGGACAGATCAGATTCAAAGTCGGTAGAAATTTCCACAACCCAAGGGAATGAAGCGACTAGGCACATCCTTTGTGTATCTGAAGAGAGGAATCCACTAAAAGGGAAGCTTCCCACCCCCAACCCCCCTCTACGCCCAGTCCCAACCTGTGTATTATGTGACGAATGTAGCCATTTAATCACTCAGTTCCCAGATTTAGTATCAATCCGAAAATGGTACCCAATCACATCGGTGGTCCAAAGGGATTAGAAAACAAAAGAGTGTTAGTATTTTCTAATTTTCCAAGATAACCACCACGCTCAACATTGCCCCTACGCCCCTTGATTTCGACTGATGCTAGAAATCATGTGCTCATTCATCGCCAATAATCTGGACCTAGTCGGCTTCGAGTTACCACAACATAGGCAGTCAGGCCTAGCCCCCGTTGTCACCAACCACCTAAGAATACAAAGACAAACCCTTGCCCTAGAAAGGTAAGAAGCTAATCGAACATATCATGTGCTCTATGTGATCAAAATGACCACATAGTCAATCAATTTTGAGAGCTTAATAAGTTCACTGATTGTCTTTGCATGGTCACACCCAAATCTTACATTCATCTCTCTAATAAAGAGAATATCACGTGTTGATATTTCCGGATTTTCTCGCAATTTCACCACACAATTAAATGTCAATACCCATCAAGGTTAAGAGCAACTAGAGTAGTCTTAGAGAAAAAACTCCCAAGAGAGCCAAATCACACAAATTCCAAGACTAGGAGATGGAAGAAACGCAGAAATGCACATTCTCGTAACCATCCCCCATCATCATCATCTAAAATGATGAGCAGTATTGGATCTCACACCATATACTCGATGAGTACTTTTACTCCATGCAACATTTACATGAACCATGACCATGATACAAAATAATGCCATATGTTACGAAAATTTTTGCACCTTTGCATCCGACAAACTATTCAAATAAAGGAAGATACATGTACCCCTCGTACACCGCCAAGAGAGCATGAATTTCCTTTGGATAAAATCAAACCAAACATTGTGAAGATTCTTCTGCCATTTAATTTTGACAACATACAACACCATATATGATTCATTCCATCGTCTGTGGGAACCATGACTCATGTTGTATTCTCATCATTTCTTGGTGTCGATGCCGCTGCAACTACCACAACAGTAGTAGTACCTTCAACAGTGCAAACCCACCTTGTCTGCACCATGTCAACCTCATCTGGTTCTACGACATCAACCACAGAATCATATTCATTTTTTTCAGCCATCATTGTTAGGCCTGAACCAATTCCTCACGGCCTCACACCAAATAATTCCCCTTTAGACATCTTGTTTCACTCTCATGAGGATATATTAGAGGCCATGATGAAACCAAATTGTTCGTGGGACACAATGCATCACCACTCATTTTTTATTCTAGAAAAAGTGTTCATGTCTAAAAGCACAAAAACCCAGGATATTTACGCTATTGAATCAAAATACTTCCTGCCATCATGGAATGCAAATTGGTTCAAGAACCCTATCCGAGTGCTCGATGCATTTGAGGAAGGAAATATGTTGAATATTTCACTTCTTAGGTCCCTGTAATTTTTCAGATTGTGTTGGCTCAAGGGGTCCTGACCCAGGTTCAGAGGTTAATTTTTGCCAACAAACCCCTATACTATTGGCCCTTTCGGGAGTGACATACTTGCGTAGGTCAAATTCTCACTCGAATCAGTATGGGTGGGTGCTGGAACCAGGTTTCTGCACCCTGAGAGAGTATAGGTAATCCAAGCCAAGCTGTGTCCGGCTTTATAATGACTAGATCGCCTATTTCAAAGCCGGATCTATAGGTCTCCTTCACATCTATGTGCACAAGGTAAAATATACTACGGTGCTCAACAAATAATATACTTCTAAGAAAATAGTGCAGTATTGCATAAAAATAACAGACAGATCCAGATGCAATAAAAACACTTACACAGTATTTTCGCAGCTTAACATAGAATACGCATGATTTAGGCGCAGTCACCACATATTCGCATAAACAGTGCACATAGAATCAGTTACTCTAACAACCTTTCTTATTCATCAATCCGTCAATTCCTTCTTACAATACCTAAACCCGACCTGCGCACACAACAACAGGGTCTGCACACAGCAGGACTTGGGATCTCTGTGCACACAGCTAGCTGGAGTCCTTTCCCAAAAAACCAAAACAGACCTACTAAGCCACAATTTGCATCAAGAGCTCGTCTTCTTGTTCTTACCTTACAATTCAAAATGTCCCTCTATTTATAACAATCTAGCCTAATCTTTCCCATGGTCCGCAAACCGTGGTTTGCGGATTCCAGATCTACCCTTTAACCCATTACAATTCTTTCGAGGATTTTTCCCACCCCAAAACCCCTGCGCTAGACTAAATATAATCAAAATTATACAAAATCGGACCAGTTTCGCAGCTTGTAGGAGACCCTGTTCCAACAGTCCTCCAACACAATCTTGTGACTCGTCCCGAGTCACTGTGATGATGCATTTTCGACCTCCGCATAGAGGGCATTGATGGCTTCAATCATTGGAGGTAACACTTCTTGACTTTGAGTAGTAGCACTTTGTGCAAGGTCTACCAGTTTCTGGGAGGTCGGTCCTTCAGTTGCCACGGTGACACTCTCTAGTGTCTGAGTTAGTCGCTTGATTGCGCCATCTACATTCTGCAAAATTTGGAGGGTTGCGGTAGCCCAAGGTTTCAGACGTTCCGAAATGACGTGTTGTTTGCACTAGAGTTCCTCCATCTCATCCTGGAGATCATTGCTAGTCTTCAATCGTGTTAAGCGCTATGCAGGCACCAAGGTGGGTAGTGTAGCTTTGACCTGCTCGAAGGCCTCTTCCTTCTGCCATAGGTCCTGATTGATTTTTTGGAGGACCGAGTCGCGCTGGACCTTATTCCAAAGTTGCATGGCTGACTCTAGAAACTGGGCACCTTGGGAAATTTTCCCCGAAATAACGTTCGTCGTGTCGGTTACTAGTGCAGCGCACTGGGCACGTACTTCCGGAGGCGTTTTGGGCTACAGTTTGGCCTATAAGTTGGTGATTTTCTGCTCTAGTTGTGTCTTGATGGCATGCATTTCCATTCGAGACGCTTTTAGTGCCGCAACCAATTTTTCCACTTTAGCCTGAGGCGTAGCTGTGGCCAGGATCTCGTCTGTAACCTCTGTGTAGAGCTGGTGGATCACTGTTTCGAGCTCCGCCTACTGGAAAAAGGCGAGGAGAAAATCTGCGGCCTACTGCGTGATGTTCTGCTCGGCCGTACCAAGCTATTGGTGTATTTTCGGGTCGCGATGGTTAATCTCCTGGAATACAGCGCTGTGGAGGCCTTGTAAGGCTTCGTGGGGTAGCTTAGCCAAGTCCAGCTGGATCCATGTTCCTACTTGAAGCTAAGTTCCTACTAGGACAACGCTAAGTACAGAACAGAGACAAATTTCTTCCGTAACTAGCGTTGTATTGCTAGTTATTGAAGGAGCCTGTGCCTGGCCAATGCTGGTCTGCAGCATATCCATTTTTAACTGAAGGGCGCGGAGCTCAGCCTGGAGGGTGTCAAGCACGACCTTTTGTTGTGCCCCTATGGATGCCCACTTTTCTTCTGTAGCCATTGTGACTACATCCGCGATTTTCTCGAGGTCATCATCAATTAGTGTGGCCATTGCATCATATTGCATGCGGTGGGCACGTTGTTTCTTTTTGGATCCTGGTGCCGGCTCACCTGACCGCTTCGTACTGTGGGGAGGGGTGGTCTCTCTGGAATACCCTACATGAGTCTTGGCCGCGGTGGTCTATGGTGGATGTGTATCCTTTTTCGTGGCGATGTCTGAGCCCGTTTGGCTAGGCTTCGTGGTCTCCCCACGAGTGGCTGTGAAGCCATTTTTCCAGGCAGGGGGCCATAGCAAAATCACCAGGTCAATTTCTTCATCTGCTACCATATACGGAAGTGCCATCCATGTCTTATTGTTTAGGTTGCGGATCTGAATATGGTGCATGGTAACTTGGAATGCTGCAACACTTTTGTATTTGTCATATACCGTCAGGGACAGCCGGGGTCGGGAATTTATGACTGCTTCCACGTTGCTCTGGAAGAGGACATAGAAAAATTTGTTATCCTCAACGCGCTGCGCATCCTTAGAGTCCCATAAATCAGCATACCAAGCTCCTTCACACATTCCTGAGGGGAGCTCGGGGAGGACCGACTCCTCAGGGGTGTCTCGGGAGACCAGTGCTATAAGGAGTAATAACCATGAATAGTAGAAGGACGTCCCTTTCTCCTGGGATTCTCGGACATTAGCAAGAAATTCATCGCATAAATATTGAGCCCAATTGAAAGAGACTCCCTTTGCACACTGGCCTGCTAACTGAATAACATGGGCGGGGATGGTCGCAACCTGGCACTTCCTCATTAGCTTATAGGCTAAGAGCCTAGTACCCATCTGGGTAGCCGGGTCATTGATAGTCTGGATCACAAAGCCTCACTGATTGCAACTCACATTGTAGGTCTTTCGCACAAATGTAGTGGTGGCTGCGTCGTACTTCTTGCTTACCTTCTCCAATGGGTGTGGTCCTTGCATAGGAAGGCCTGTAATCTTGTGGATCAATGCAGCATCAATAGGGACTCTGTCCTGAATCCACAAGCAGCCATCGTGAATTAGGGCGAGAAACTGACGAGCCAACCGATCTGTGATATTGTAATGGCCAAAATGGGGCATCCAGAGTAGATTGAAGAGTCTAGACCCGACCAAGCCACATACCCAATGCTAAGGAACCACCGTGACCCCATCATTTGTACGGATCGCATCGAAGTACAATTCAGGAGCCAACTCAGGTAGGGTTTCAGAGTTCGCCAGATCGTGATCATCCAGCTTGACCTCATGGAGTCTTCCACAAGGATCACTGAGGATAGGGACTTCTCTTGAGGTTAGGGGGTTTGCAGATAGGTGACCAAGCCATCCAAGTTTTTTGGAGTTCGTTTGGACGATCTACATGGGTGAATGAATGGGGGTAACCAATTGATCAGATTAGAAGGCAGAGCACCTTCCTGCACATCTTGATCTAGAGGGGATGTCGGCGGGCACTTCGTGTGCTTAGAGAAGTCCTTGGCTTCCGGTAGCCCATTTCGCTGCTTTCGGGGCTTTTCCTGAGCCTTGTGCTTTCTCCTTTCCTTTCCTTGTGACTGGCATAGAGGGAACTTCTTCCAATTCAGACTCAACTTCCATTATCTCCTCAACGTCAGGCCCTGTCAGGGCCAAAGGTTCGACAGGGTTAGTGGCTGCCATCCTTGCATGAAAGATAAATCCCAGACCTGGGTGACTACTATCAGACAGTGCAGGTTGACCAGACATGAGAGGGATAGTGTAGATATGAAAAATCTGATTGCTCAAGTTCTTCCGAGAGAGAAATGGTGAGTGCAAGCTATACAAGCGAGACAGAACCTCTGGCGGAAATATCCTGCCCCTTCTATCATACCCATAATCGTGCAACAGTAAGGTAAACTTTATCGGAGATGTGTCCCCCAAGAAACGGTAAAAAATCCCCAAAATTTTCTTCATTAAATGCCCAGAGGCCGCTCCTTTTAATGGTAACTTTTTCTTTTTACCAATTTTCACCGTTTCAACGGCTAGTTTTCACATCCCCTGTGTTCTTGGCCTATCTGCTACGCTAGCATCAATCATCTGCATCTTCCACGCGTCCACCCCCAACATAGTCTTGCTTTCTAGGTAACTTATGACTGACGACAAAGTTCCCTGACATCCATTATCCCCAGAGAACCTTACCGTCAGTGTAAGTGAGGTTTTCAGAGGGGCTATAGTTAGAGCATATTTCTGAACGAACCTCCTGTAATAACCGGCGTGGCCAAGGATTAACCACAGCTATTTTTTTGTTGTCGGGGCTACCGGATAGATGAGAGCTCTGCTTCTTGTACCAATAGTGGGTGTAGAGTGCATTTCAGTGCTACGTGCCTATGGGCGAATCAGTTTGTTGCCTGTGCACAGCCTTGAGTTGGAAGTAGCTCGTGGGTCAGCCTGACCTCCTTCCGGGGTTAGGCTGCAATAGTTGATTAACCCTAGCTCATTTAGGTCCCACGTGGGTAGTTTAGGGGCCATATACAAGTGCGATTTACTCCATGCTATTGTGTCAGTATCCTGCAGAGCTAATGGTACTTCGAAACGCATGGTCAACATAGCACGGCATTCTTCCCAATCCTGGAACGCTTCCTTCTGGGTGTCCCACCATTGCGTAGGGTTCTTACGTATGGCTAGTTTAACAGCCCCTAGCCTTTGTTCCCTTGGGACTGCAGCTTCGAATACTTGTAAGAATTCCTTAACATTACTCGAGCCGTCAAAGTAAGGTAGGTCCCTTACCTCTGAGGAGATGCAACGGAAGTCTTTCATGACCCAAAGACAACGCAACGCAGAGACATTATGCAATTCGTTCTACCAATTCTATATCTCCTCATCAAGATCAGATAAGCATTCATTATTCTCCTCCCCGCTAGGTACTTCATCCATTTTCGGGGTGACCGCGTCCCGCACATTTAACTTATATATATAGTCCACATCTTCCTCCTTAGGGATTGGTTCAGTGTAGCAGTTACCTTCCACAGGGTCTAATGGTACGATCACCCTTGTATCGTTATTTTCGAACACCATGCTTCTCTTTTTTAGATTAATGATAACACCCATATTGATGGCCCAATCCAAGCCTAGTAGAATAGGGTAGGGGTCTGCATCTTCTGCAACTAGAATGACTTCAAAGTCAGCCTGGACCTTAACCCCTACGATATCTACCATAATCCTTGATAGCCTCCCCAAAGGTACGATATTTTATTGATTAGCCATGCGTAGCTAGATAGTGTACCATTCCAACTTTGGTTCGCCCATCCATTGCCAAGTTTGTTAAGGTAATACATTGGCATCTGATCCGAGGTCCAAAATAGCCTGGTCCATCTCGTAATCGCCGATTTGTGCTGTCAACCGCATCTCCCTCCTAGTGTGCTTCTTATATCTATATAATTTGTGCACATCCTTAATATTGGGGGACACGGTAGAGCGCGTTGTGCAGCTATCTATTAATGCCTGCAGACTTTGCACTACTTTTGGGTTACGTAGCAACTTCATACATGCTTGCAAGAAAGGTTTCACCTCCTCATCTACCTTAAGGTTTGCAAGGAGTAGGGACGTAGTTGCCTTTGTCCCGATGAAGTCCCTTCGAGCTGCTATAAACTTTTCTCTTTCTTTGTCTAGGTCCAGTCCTTCTTGTTGGCTAACTACCTTGCGGATCAACATTTCAGTTTCAACCTTCTCCTCAGTCCCTCTAGTAGCCAACCCACTACGCGTAACAACATTTACGCTTGGATCCTTATCCCGCATCTCAGTCTTAACCCTTTGCACATTCTGCGTAGGTGGTAGCTGCTTCTCTCGTATTTTTTCTTTCAAGAGTGGACAATATTCAAGCGTATGGTCCAACTGTTTGCAATATTTGCAGGACTGTCTTGTAGGTTTCGGGCAATCCCTTGCAAAGTGCCCTGTGTCTCCTCAGTTATAGCAGATCAATAGCCCCCGGCTCTGACCTGTACTTCCACTTCGGCCTCCTCCCTTGTTTCCAGAGGGGGAGCTGCCCATGCCTACGAGGGTTTTTGGCGACGCGGGGTCTAACTGTATCCTATACAAGTTCCCCCGATCTATCATTAGATCATAGGTCCGACAGTTTTGCTCATCATTCCCTACTGACTGACAAAACCGTCACCATTGTTGCTTCTTCTCTGGGACGTATGCGCACAAATGGGGGTAGTGTTTTGTATCATGCAATCCGGCTACGTGGCACTCCTCGCACCATAACGCAGGTCCACTTGGGCCTAGTTGTATTGGGTTGGGTTCCTCGCTTGATCCAGGGGGCATCGGGCTAGGTCCTCTTATTTTCAGGTAGTCTGTCGGCAGTGGGCATAGATCCTTCGTATGTCCTGTCACTCGACATCGTAAGAACCATAGATCTGTGTTAGCTTCCCTCTCTCGTTCCTTTCGTGGGTCCTAAATCTCCATGTTCATTGCCTCGAGTTGCTCCTGAATTTGTTGTACTCCTAATGAAGTATCTTCCCTGGGCATAGCTTTCAATTTCATAGTGGCTTCCAAAGCTTTGTCTTGTGATTTGAAATTCTGGTGACCCATAGGTACGTGCAGGTGAGGTAGAAACATAGCAATGAACCACTCCGTATGTTGTCTATCGTCATACTTAAATTCTCCTTCTCTGATAGCTTTTTTTAGGTGCTGATCAGCTTCCCACACAGACTCAGTCGTTCCTTGCTTGAAATATTTCACATCTGCTACGATCTGTGAATAGGACTTAGGATTTTGGAATTGTTGTTTCAAAGCATCCTTAATATCTTGAATATATGTGCTTCCATTTTGAGATATGTATTGCATATACCAGTCTAGAGCTCTCCCTTCGAAGGCTGGGGATAACTGCGCCCTTTTCATAGTATCGCTTGCCACGCCTTGCACAGTCCATACTGAGTCTGCAACAAACCAAAATCATTCCATGTCCTCATCTCCCGCACCTTTGAAGGTGGGTAAATTCAGGTGCACCACAATATCTTCTGCTGGCGGGTTTTCGGACAAGGTTTTACCCTTACGTGGCCTTGAAGGTGGTGTAGCTGAGGGGTTTTGCATAACTATTCCTTTTACATATTTAACCCCTTCTTTCGTACCTACTCCGCTTTTCTTGGCATTACCCAACCCCCTTCTCAAAATTCTCTCGGTCCCAGAAATAGAACCATTTGTTGGCTCAAGGGGTCCTGACCCAGGTTCAGAGGTTAAGGTTTGCCAACAAACCCCTATACTACTGGCCTTTTTGGAAGTGACCTACTTGCGCAAGTCAAAGTCTCCCCCGAAGTAGTATGGGTGGGTGTTGGAACCAGGTTTCCGCACCCTGAGAGAGGATAGGTAATCCAAGTAGAGCTGTGTCCAGCTTTATAATGACCAGATCGCCTATTTCAGAGCTGGATCTATAGGTCTCCTTCACATCTATGTGTGCAAGGTCAACTATACTACGGTGCTCAACAAATTATATACTTCTAAGAAAATAACACAGTATTGCATAAAACATAACAAACATATCCAAATGCAGTAAAAACACTTACACAACATTTTCGCAGCTTAACACAGAATACGCATGATACAATAGTTACCACAGATTCTCATAAACAATGCACATATACTCAGTTACTCTAACAACCTTTCTTATTCATCAATCCGTCAATTCCTTCTTACAATACCCAAACTCATCTTGTTCACACAGCAGCAGGGTCCATACACAGCAAGACTTGGGATCTTCGTGCACACAGCCAGTCGGAGTCCTTTCCCAAAAACCAAACAGATCTACTAAGCCACAATTTGCATCAAGAGCTCATCTTCTTCTTCTTACCTTACAATTCAAAATGTCCCTCTATTTATAACAATCTAGCCTAATCTTTCCCATGGTCCGCAAACCATGGTTTGCGGATTCCAGATCTACCCTTTAACCCATTACAATGCTTTCGGGGCTTTGTCCCACCCCAAAACCCCTGCACTAGACTAAATATAATCAAAATTATACAAAATCGGACCAGTTTCGCAGCTTGTAGGAGACCCTGTTCCAACAGATTGGCGAGACCAAATTGAACGAGGGTAACATCAAACTAGTCTTTGGAGCCCTAGTACCTAGCCTTCCTAGACTCAAAGAGGGATCTCTCTATATTTGTGTAAAAGATGTAACTTGTTTGTTTTAGGATGTTTATTTAAGGCTAGTTATAATGATAGGGTTTGTTTGTTTGTTTTGTTTGGTTTGGTTGGGTATGAAGAAGAACAGATAGAGTAAGATAAATTTAAACCATTGGGCTATGGAGTCTACAAAAGGTCTTAAAAAGTACAACAATAGGTCAAGGGTGTTTCATAGGGCAAGTTAAAAAAGCCAAATGGATCTAAATAGGTTAAGTGAGTGTGAAATTAAAATTAAATGGTGAATATAGTAGGTTTAAAGGGCAGTTAAGAATCCTTTAACATAAAAAAAAAAAAGAGTCTATAAGAGTACTATGCATTAAGAAAGAATCAAAGGATAGGGTGCACCATAAACTTCTTTGACCTATCTCTATCAAGTAAACTTAAAAACACTATCTAGAAAACCCTAGAGAGCAGGGAACTCCTAACTTCTCTATTATCTACCTCCAGAGAAATAAAACATGCAAGATAACACATAAGTAATGATTAAAGAGCAGGGAACTCCTAAATTCCTTAATCGAACTATAAGACCTTCAAAGTAACTATTTCAAGATAGACTAAAGGACAGGGCAAACCATAAACTTCTTTAGCCTAAACCCTAATAAGAAAACTTCAAAGAAAAGCCTAGAAAACAATGATTCAAGCTACACCAAAAGACATGGCATACCATAAAATTATTTGGCTTGACTCTATTTAATCATTTTGAACACAAAAAAGCTAAGTGGAATTAAAGAGCAATGAAGAATTCTTCAATTAGACCTAGCAGAGGAAAAAATTTGAGCAATAGAAGCAGACAGACCAAGTGCTTCTAACAACATATCTTAGCCTAAAATTTATGTTCTAATGCAAGAGAAAAGATGGAACAACATGAAAACATAAGGAAACAATAACTAGATTAGAGCAACATCACCATTAACCAGGTTCATGAATCCTATGATTGTGCTTGCTCCATTGATGCTTAGTCCAAAAACAATCACACAAATCCAATTCTATGTATTCATCTCAATAAACAACTAACAAAAATAATGAAGCTTACATGCAGTATTTAACTGTCAAATGAGGAGGTGGAAACCCTATCTAGGGTTTTGAAGTCATTAACTACACAATAAATGCATTTGACCATTGAGACCATGCAAGGCCCAAGGCAGAAATATCCCAAATGCATTCATGAAAAAAATAAATTCTAACATAACTCCTCATATAATTTTAGAGTTTTTTGTCCTTTAAGCCTCCAAAATATCTTTTTCAATAACTCTTTGTGTGTTTTGTTGACTTTTAGGCAAGGGCGCAGTGCTAAGCCAAAGGCGCAGTGCCAAATCTTGAAAAATTGATCTTTTTGAAGCTAATATTTGGAGGCATTCCTGGTGTCCAAATGAGCTCCATGATAGCTCATTGGAAATCCTATTCAAAAATCCATTCTCCCAAGACTGCTCAGGGCACAGCGCCAGTGCTGAAAATAGGGCAGAAAGGTGTTTTTTGATGGTTTTTGGAACTTTTGGAGGACCAATTTTGCTCCAAATGAGCTAAATTGTTTTTTGGATGATGTCCTTGGAATGATGAACATGAATATGTAAGCCATTTTTCCATTGAGTGCCCCAAAAAAGAGCGTAGAGCCAGTGGCGTTGTGCGTTTGGCCCTTTTTCCTACTGGCCAAATAGTCAAAAAATCAAAATTGCAAAAAGATGCCAAAAATGGGTTTTGTCTTGCTGATCATGTTTGGGAAGCTTGGAGGGATGAATCAGCAAGGATATCAAGCTTTTCCCTTCATTTTTCTTGGTTTATGGTTTCAAGTCTTGATTTGGCCCTTTGTAGCTTTGAGATTGCAATTTGGTTTTTTTTGAAGTAGTTCTTGGCCCTCCTTCTAAATATGTAATTGTCCTTGTTTTCCTTCTTCAGGAGCTTTTATTACTCACCATCAGTGTCTTCATACTTACCCAAGGCCTCATCTAACAATACTTTGGCCTTGTGGCCTCTCTTTGAGCTCTGGTTGCTCTAATGTCACTAATGGCCTTTTTTGCCTCCACTATTTACCTTGCCTCCCTTGTGATCATGCCTTCTTGGCATTTGGGTCTCTCCACCATTTCCATTATCCTATGAACTTGTAAAATCTACCTTTATAAAACCCTGGAGTGTAAATGGATAGGAGATGAAGGGATAGTGATGAAAGGGCAGCTTTGCAAGTGAATGGGATAAGTGAGTGAGGGTTTAGGTGTATGAGAATGAGTGAGAGGCTAAACAACTCAATGAAAACCCTCCAGCAATGTAATCACCCTTTGTTTTGACTAATATTATTTATAGGAATATGAAATGAGGTTAAAATAGTGATTTCAAGGTTGAGACTTAGGGTTTGATCTTAGGGTTCCACTCTATTGATTAAGAAGACACCAAAATTGCTTGAAGATGAGTGTATGTCATGGTACTTACCCTTAAGAATGCTTGAAGGAACTTCAACAAGAGTTTGGAAGCCCTTTGGAGTGATTTTAGTGTTTTAATTTCTTAGAAATCCCTCCTGTCCAAGGGTGCAGCGCGAGTGCTGAGGGCGCAGTGCCAGTTTCTGGGCGCGTAGTGCCAGTTTCTGAGGGCACAACACCTTTTTGCAGAGGGAATTTGGAGGCCTTCCCGGTGTCCAAATTGTTCCCATGATAGCTAGTTGGAAAGCTGATCCTATCTACTTTCCAAATATACATTTTTTTTCTCATTGGAGTTGATTTGAATTGTCAAAAGTTGATTCTCCCAAGACTCGTAAAAACGTGCTGAATGCTGGTGCAGAAATGCAGAGTGCTGGTGCAGGAAAATTTTGGAGGCCTTTCTCAACTCTAAATTGAGCTAATGATAGCTCATTGGAAATATATTCCATTATTTTTTTCATTTGACTCATCAATCAATCCATTTGGACACTTCAACTATGAGAAAATATTATTTTCCCAAGGTCACTCCAGAAGTGCAGCAAACGTCTTGTAGCACCTGCAAATTTGACATTTCTCCCAAACCATGATACCTGTGTAAAATATGAAGGAGGTTTTTCTTCTTGGACCCATGATGGACAAAAACCTCTCTCACATTTTTCAAATTCATCTCTGTTTGGTTAGAAACATAATTTGAAGAAAAACTAACCCTATGTGTGGCAAATGATTTGTCCTTTCGAATGACTTCTTGGAAAATGATGGAGGCATGATAAGTTCATTTGACAACTTTGGGATTTAATCACATATAAGCATATTCCAAAGCCTCTTTTTTCCCCACCTTGGAGCTCAACTCATTCTTTTCACCTTCTCAGATCATTTTCTTCAAAACCCTTAGTGTCTGCAGCTCTTTTATAGAAATCATCAGTGTTGTGTTCTAAGTTCTCTATAGCCCTTTCAAGTTCATTCATTTATGTCCAGTTCACCTCACATTTTTCCATATTTCATCAATCTCTTCGCATAGACCTTCTTCATGTTTTACCTCGTGTGTTTCCTCCATGTTATTTTCTGCAAGTGATCACTATTTTGGCACTCAACTGGACCATCAAGTGTATAAACCCTAATCTCTTCAAGAAAAAATTGTTTCCCTTTCCTTTGCTATAAGTTGTTTTCATTTAGGAGTAGATATTCTACCTCATCAAAACCTTCTGCTGAAAAAAAATTTCAACACTCCTGCAGAAGTGCCAAAGTTTGTCCATTTTCCTCATGTGCAGACTCTGAACTGAAGGGATAGTATTCTTTGGAAATATTTAGGTCCTTCTTTAATAACCATGTCTTGAAATTCTATTACATCTGAGCTAGATTCCAGCAAGGAAAAGTAATGCCTTAAACATCCAATGATGACTTCAAACCATGTGAAAAACCCTAATGACCTAAGGGAGGGTCCTTTGACCTGATCTTGACTGAAATTTGGCTTAGGCATTTTCAAGTAAAAACAAAGTATTTGTTACAGCTTATCATGCCCAAAGGGACATTGGAATGATTCATCACTAGGAAACCCTATATGGAAGGTGGAGTCTATTGACAGGGGGGAAATGGGACAATGAGGTTATAGGCAGGGAAGGAGGATGAAAATGAGAAATAGGAGCCCAAAATGAGTTTTTAAGAGCAATAGGGTGACTTTGAGATGGGAGACTTGATTAATAGTGAAAAAAAATTATAAGGATAATAAAGGCAGTGAGATTCTTGAAACTCACAATATTCAAGGAATGTTGTTTTCAAAAATCTTGAACCAATATATATTCATTTAAAGATAGTGAAAAATGTTGATGACTAACATCACTGACCATTAAGGTGAATATCTCGAAAAAACCAGGCAAAATCGAAGAAATATCATTGGGGGAAACATGCTCCCCATAAGGTAACTACGTGCATGAACCTATTACAAAATCATAGGGATATATTCGCTTGGGATTATTCGGAAATGCCAAGGTTAAGCCCCACCATCGTGAAGAATCACATTGACACATGGCCTGACATATTACCAGTGTGCTAAAAACATATTCGGTTACACCCATCCAAAGTGGAATCAATCAAACAAGATATATACAATCTTTATAAAGTTGGATTACTCTATCCAATCGCTTGCACATCTTCGGTTTTTGACCCTGTACTCGTCATGAAGAAACAAGGCACCATTCGAGTCTGTACCAATTTTCGAGACCTAAATAAATCTTGTACCAAAGACAACTACCCCACTCCTTTCATCGACCAAGTCATTGATGCTTGTGCCAATCATGAGGCCTTATCCTTCATAGATGGATTCTCGGGTTACAATCAAATTCAGATCTGACATACGGATCGGTACAAGACTTCATTCACTACCCCTTGGGGCACATTTTCATACCAAGTTATTCCATTATGTCTTAAAAAAACTGGAGCCACCATTCAGCAGGCCATGAAATATATCTTTTATGAATTGTATCATCTCATATTGGATTACTTGGACGACATCACAGTACAATCCAAGAAACGATTTGACCATTTGGAAGTTTTGCGATTGGTATTTCAATGATGTCGGCAATACAACCTATGCCTGAACCCTCTCAAGTGTGTCTTCTACGTTAATGCAGGCAAACTGTTAGGATTCATAGTATCCCAACAAGGAATCATAGTTAACCCCCTGGAGGTCCAGGCAATGAAAGAAGTACCACCACCCAAAACACTAAATAAACTTCAAAGTATGAAGGGAAAATCCAACTTCTTATGGCACTTTGTCCCTAACTATGATACTTGCGCACAGGGATTCTTGCATCTTCTCTGTTAAGACATTCTGCTCAAATGGGATGATCAAGCTCAAAAGTCATTTCAGGCACTGAAAGACACCTTGTATTTAGCCCCCTTGATCATCCCACCCAATTACGACAAATGCTACACCTTATACCTATATTATTGTGGGGTTCAACATTCCCACCTTTGAAGCTGTCCCATTGAAATTGATAGCAAACTCCTTAGAATCTTGCACATGGCTACATACCTATATTTACGGCTACAACGATACAAAAAAATGTCCCTCAAGCAAGCTAAGAAGGATAATAAATTATCGGCAAAGTACTATGGTCCTTACAAGGTGTTGCAAAATATTGGTACTATGGCATACAAATTGGAGCTGCTTGTTTCTTCACGAGTGCATCCAATTTTCCATGTTTCATGCTTAAAGAAGGTTATAGGTGAAAATATTCCAGTTCAAACAATATTGCCAGAACTTTATGAGGAAGGGAAAATCATATTGGAACCTGAAGCAGTCACGGAAACAAGAACTCGACAGCTACGGAATCGATCAATTTCAGAGTATCTCATCAAGTGGAAGAACTTACCCACTGAAGATTCTACATGGGAGGATGAGAATTTCATACAGAAGAACCTAGAGCTACTCAAGCGTTGAGGACAACACTCTTTTGAAGGAGAGGGGCATGTTAGGTCCCAATATTACTAGTATAGTCCCTTATTGGTGTTAGTGTAACCCTCTTATTGTTATTATTGTACCCTTGTAACCCCCCATTTTGTTATTATTGTGCCCCTAAATTATTATTGTTAGGCTGGCTACGATTACATTGTGGCCCCACTAGGATTACATTGTGGCCCCATGGATTCCTCTATATAGAAAGGAGGTTTTGTAATTTGAATCATAAAAGAATTGTTCATTCATGTAATGTATGTGAGGTTTCCCCCTCGAGGTGGTTTACTCCTATCATCTTAGGCTTCCCTTGATTTACCTTTTTACTTATACAGAAGCTTAAATAATATGTCATATAAGGTCCAAGCTAAAAAAGAAGGAAATGAAACCTCACTCTTTCATCATGGTTTGATCAAGTTGCTGGTCTTAAAGGAGTTAAAGAAATTAGGTATAGACTGGTCATATTTTCTATTTATTAGTGGTTTTGAAGTAGATGTTATCACTCCTAAAAAGACTCCCAAACCTAGAGATATACCATCACCTTCATTGGCAGATAAATTTGGTCCAATGATCATGGAGACAGAGCCATTGCAGAAGGTTGATACACCCAAAGCTACACCTGGAAAAAAATATACAACAGTGAGAAAACATGGCAACAAGAGGGTTACAAGAAGCCAAACAATGGCTAAGGGTAACTTAGAGGACATCTTACATGCTATTGATATTGAAGAAACTCCCATAGTCCAAGCTGAAGACATAGATGAGGGAGGAAGGAAGCTCAAGAAATCCAAATCAACTAAAAAGTTAGAGTTTGCAGGTGAAGATGTAGGATTCATGTTTCAAGCAATAAAACCAATGACAAGACATGCAAGAGAAGGTCACTAAAACTATTCAGCCACCACCAAGCATAATATACTTCTCCTCACCTGCAAAAGAAGATATGGTCATCAAGCAAAATAAAGGCAAAGAGAAAATCAATGAGAAATCAAAGATTGAAATCCTTAAGGAGCAATTGAAGCTACCAAATCATGAAATATCAGTCTTAAAGAAAGAGGCAAGGAAGCACAAGGTTTAGAAGGTACAGTTTGAAAAAATGAAAGAGATTTGGGAGGATCAAGTCACAAGTGTCTCTAAGACCTTGGACAACACAAAAAAACTAATCAAATGGACTAAGCCATTGAGACGAGAGATGAAACATATCAGAAAAATGACCCTGCACTTACAGTCTAACAACATAACACTAAAATATGAAGTGAAATATTTAGAACAACAACTGGATTTGATTCATGAGGAGTTGGAAAGGAAAGGTTTGAACATGACTGTGGTTGAGGAGCCCATTGCTCAACTGATCATTAATGAAGAGAAAACACAACAAGGGTCTTAAGTTGAATTTGAATGTTTTTTAGAAGGTTCATGGCATTCTGAAGATCAATTTTACAGCTGGAGGTCACTTTTTGGAAACAGTGTTGAAATCTGGAAATTCTGCACTTTTTCACAGTTTCGTAGTTTTTCCTAGGCTTAAAGACAGGAAAACGCTACGAAAATTTATGTAGCAACCTTTTTGCCTTTAAAATTACTTTTTTGAAGTTTTCAAGGAGGGATAATAATGGTGATGATGTGTCATGACTAGGGTGACACCATTAAATAGCAAAAGAGCAGAGTTTTTGGGTGCAAAAGCTACTTTTTAGACATTACGAAAGCTCGCTAAAAAACTGCCCTGTTTTCGTAGCGAGTTGTTTTTGAAGGTTATAGATCATCCTAATGGAAGTTTTGGATAGCTGGAACTCTCCAACAAGTCAAGGGACCTTAACATCAAGCATTTATGATTCAAAGGAAGTGTTGTGGGGATGTGGGGACAAGTCATCAACCAAAGATCTTGTTGAAGATGAATACTATGCATTCCTGAAAAAATAGGGTTTTGTTCCATATGTCTAGGAGAGTTTTTAATATGTAAAGGTGGTAATGAACCTATCATCTATCCTTCGAGCATATGATGCTTATTTGTAACTGACATGTAACTGTTTTAAATATAAGATAGAATGATGTAATAAATAGGAGTCTGATTCCTATTAAGAAATGTATTCTTTAGGGTGTAGCTGTCATTTTCTTGTTAGAAGATATGTTTTTCAGTTATGTGATGTGTCATAGGAATAATTCAATGAATCTAGCCATGAGGCAGATCATCCTTTCTGTAATAATGTCTATTTAAAGGCAAATCATCAAAGTAGTAAAGGATTGGAGATTTTTTTGGACTAAACTGTTGCTTTTATGTATTTGACTAATATCAGTAATACATAGTGGCTTTCTTCTTGACAGACCTGAGATTATCATGGGGTTTTTAATGTCTTTTTGATCTATATCTTTATTTTTACCACTTACAGTAGATTTCATCTCTGTTACTCAGAATTCATATGTTCATGCTTTGACTTCCTTTAGTGATGAAATGACTGTGTTGCTCTATGTTTTATGTGTGATTTGCCTCTGTTAAAGACCCCTATCTGCCTCAGCTTCCATGTGAATAAACCTTTCCACTGAAACTGTTGATTGTTGACTCCATAAGCCCAATGGTAGCAAGCCTGCATTCTTCCAACCTACATACATAAAAAACAATTTACTTTTCAAATAGAGTTAGCCATCTAGTACTATCATTATCAAATATCATAAACCCCCTTGAGAGAGCCCTCTAAAACTGAAGAGGCTAAGCTTTAGTCAAAATATGGTTTGAAACAGTTAGATAGAGTTGTCTGATCAACAACCAATCTAGTACAATTTTTTGATAACATTTTGCTGCATTTTCTGGGAGACTGAAGATATACTTTTCCCAAAATTTTGAAGCTAAACTCTTGAAGGTAGTAGGAGCTCAGAAGTTGTTTGAGGCTGCATCTACCATGGTGACTCCATTCAAAATTCTCATGTTCAAAGGTGGCTTTGAAAATGAGATATACGAGGAGTAATCCTGACCTAGATCCACCTACAATTGTGGATAATCCAAACACAATTTCTAGGCATTCAAGGCAACTCTGCACAATCAAGTACTCCATTACACACAAAATTCTTGTCCTTTGAAGTTTTAAGAAGTCCTGAAGATAAAAATTTTGATGATAAAATTCAAGAAGTCTTGTTTAGGTCTGAAAATGAAAAGGAATTGACTGAAATTGTTTTATACCTACATAGAAGAGGTATTGATACCTCAACATTAGTGGCCCAAAAGGATAAAGAAGAGTTTTGAGAAGTAGTCACATCAGATTTGTTGTTAGAAAGGGAATATTTGGATAGGTTGAAGGAAGTAGACCCATTTTAAATCTTTCTTAGAAGAAAATCTGGTGTCCCTTTACCTGACTGGAGTTCAATTGTAACTGGACAACAAAGACCAACCAACCCTCCTCCTAACAGTTCCTCTTCCTCTACTACTATTTTCCCTATAATTACCATAGTTCTAGTCATCATGGCAGGAAATGTGCCACCTCCACCTGGTGTTGCACCTGCTAGGTATGCCCCTCTTGTTCTCCCAACTGTCCTTAATGCTCTTCCTAGCAAATATTCTACTATAATCAAAACTTGGGGAAGTGATGAAGAGATTACAGTTGAAGAGCATGTAGACCAGTTTAATGACTTCATAGACAGGGAGGAGGTTGACCATGAGGATGTCAAGATGTGGTTATTTTCTCAGAGCTTTACTGGTGAGGTCAGAAAGTGGTTCAAAGCCCTTGCTACAGGAAGCCTACATAATTGGAATTAATTTGAAGATAGGTTCTTGAGAAAGTGGGGAAATAGAACCAACCCTGTACAAGCCATCACTAAGTATAATAGTTTGAAAAGAGTAGTTGATGAAACTTTCCAAAATTTCTCCAAGAGATTTAATAAAGTTTATGACTCCATCCCTGCCCATCTAAATCCTCCACTAGGAGCAACTCAACTGAGATATGTTGAGGCTTTTGACTATGAATTTTCTATCATGCTAAGAGAAAGAGAATCCCCTTCATTAGTTTAAATGCAAAATGATGCAGTGAAGGTGGAGGTCAATATGATAGCAGCCAAAAAGTCCAAGATGGGAAAGACAAAATTGAAAGAATAAGATAAGCCTTCCACCTTAGATGATAAATTTGACTCCATGATGAAGACAATGGAAAAATTAATGGATAGGCTTGCCCTTGGGAATGCATCTGCTCCTCCTGCACAACATGAACCTCAGTTTAGAAATCCTCAGTTCAGAAGACCTCAAAACCAGCAGAGGCCAAGGGAAAATAGAAATCAGCCTCACCCTAAAGTAAGACCTCCTTTTCAGCAAAATATAGTTGATGAAGTAGATCGGCCTGAAATACCAGAAAAATAAATTCATTGCTTAGATGAAAACATGTTAGGGATGTTTTTGACTAAGGAATAACATGACGAGTCAGATCATGATGTAAACAAGGGCGAGGGACCATCTGATTATCTTAAAGGATATCAACATGTAATCTTTGAGATGCAGAAAAAATACAACCTCGAAAACAGAAATATTCCAATTACTGCAAAAAAAAACACAACCTAAGAAAGATGCCCCTAAAGCTACTGAGGTTAGAATATATCCACCACCTCCTCCTCCTGTCAAAGAGACTGAAAAATATGATTCTATTTTCAGTTTGGAGAATGAGATCTCCAAGATCAAAATACCAGTTCATATTGGATAAATTCTTAAGGTGAATGAATACAGAAGTAAAATTGTAAAAATTTTGAATTCCCAAACAGGAGCTGCTGATATCCTTAATGTTCAAGAGGTTCATCCAACCATATACTTGGGACCAAGATTGGAGGATGAGCAGAATGAAGAGGTGCCTCATTTTTTTGTCAATCTTAGTATTCATAACATGACATTGCATAATGCCATGTTAGATTCTGGGGCCTCTCATAACCTCATGCCTAAAGTAATTATGGAAAGGATGGGATTGGAAATTACTAGGCCATATAAAGATTTGTTTTCTTTTGATTCAAAAAGAGTTCAGTGCATTGGTCTAATAAAATATTTTGTTGTTGGTCTTACACAAGTCCCTGCCAAGATAGTGGTAATAGACATTGTGGTAGCAAACATTCCACCTAAGTTTGGCATGCTGCTATCTAGATCATGGGCAAAAAAGATCAAAGGTACCATGCAGATAGACCTAACTTATGCCACAATTCCTGTTTTTGGTAAGCAAAGAATACTATACAGAGAAACAAGGATGGATTATATGGTAAGTAGTAAGGAAAAACCTCAAAATTTCCCAATCTATGTTTTTGATACTGAATTAGGTTCTGCTATACTTTTCAATGAATTGACTGATGAAGCAGAAGATGAGAAGAAAGCATAAAATTAACAGACATAAAATCAGCAAATCGGTCAAGAGAAGGCAGAAGGTTGGTGGTTGTTACACTTTGATGGATCGGCAAGAAGAGAGGGGGTTGGAGCATGCATTGGGATCACAACTCCAAAGGATGAAAGTAATTTCTTTTCTTTCAAACTGAACTTTGATTGCACAAATAACATGGTTGAGTATGAATCTCTATTTTTGGGTTTAGAAATTTTGAAAATATTGGGTGCCCAAAATATTTCTGCTTATGGATATTATGAATTAGTTATCAAACAAATTGAGGGTGTATACCAAACTAAGGATGTGAGAATAAGAGCATACAAACATTTGATCATGGAGATGTTAGAGAATTTTCAAGAATATTCCTTTATTGTGAAGACTACGGATCAAAACTCAGTAGTTGATTCCCTAGATGTCTCTGCAAGTATTTTTCTTAATCCTGCACATTCCACTGAAAGATATGAGGTTGAAGTTCGCCATAGGCCTGCTATCCCTGAAAACATCATCCATTGGCAAGTTTTTGAGGATGACCAGCAAGTCAAAAAATTTATAGAATTGAAAGAGGAGTTTGAAAACACACAAGTAGATCAATAAAACATGCTTGTTGAAACAAAGGGGAATTGTAAAGTGTTACAGCTGAAGAATAATTCTATACCCAAAGGTCTCATCCCACTTGAAAAGTTTTTTGACCAAAATGATGTGTTCAATTATCCTAGGATACAAGATGATGATGAAGAGGTAGAGAGTTGTAACCTTGGTACAGTAGCAATGCCAAAAATGATTAAGCTTTCAAAGTTTCTTTAATTTGACATGAAGCAGAAGTATATTGAGATGATGACAAGGTTTATAGATGTTTTTTCATGGAGTTATGCCGATTTGAAGAAATATGATCCTACCATTATTTAACATACCATTCCTATTAACGAAAATTAAAAGCTTTTCAAATAGAAGTTGAAGAGGATTAATTCACTTCTCATGCCTCTGATTGAGAAGGAAATCAATAATTTCTTTGATGCCAAAATCATTGTTCCAATCAGATTCTCAAAGTGGCTTGAAAACTTGGTTCCAGTCAGAAATAAGAGTGGAGAGATGAGAATCTACATTGACTTCAGAAACTTAAACAAAGCCTCTCTGAAGGACAACTACCTTCTCCCAAAGATGGACCAAATTCTGTAGAACATTTTTGGTTCCCATAGGATGTCCATGCTGGATGGTTTTTCAGGATACAATCGGATACTAGTGCATCCAGAAGATCAGGAGAAAACTACCTTTACCACACCATGGGGCACATTCATGTATGCCAAAATGCCTTTTGGTCTGATGAATGCAGGAGCAACTTTTCAAAGAGCAATGGACATTACCTTTGCTAAGGAGAAGGATAAGTTAGTGGTTGTCTATCTAGATGACATAATAGTTTTCTCAAGGAGAGAAGAAGACCATTTGAAACATCTAGAAAAGATTATGCTGAAGTGTAGAAGGTTTGGAATATCTCTCAATCCCACTAAAATAATTTTTTCTCTGACTTCAAGGAAGTTACTTGGGCATATTATATCTAAATATGGGATTAATATTGATCCAAACAGGGTCAATTCCATTTAGAAATTGGATCTGCCTAGAAGCAGAAAGGAAATCCAGTCTTTCCTTGGAAGGGTAAATTTTGTGAGGATATTTATTCCTAATTTTGCTGAGATTGTAAAAGACATAACCAAGATGCTGAAGAAAGGAGTTGACATCAAGTGGAAAGTAGAAGCAAATCATTCATTTGAAGAGATAAAGAAGGCACTAACTCAAGCACCAGTGTTGATCAACCTGAATTTTTCCAAGGAATTTTTGGTTTTTATATTTGCATCAAAAAATACAATTGTTGGAGTTTTGCTGCAGAAAGGACAACAAGGTACTGAGCAGCCTATCTCATTTTTAGTAGGACCTTATCTAATTTAGAGCTGAAGTACAACATCCTAGAGAAACAGGCCTATGCTTTGGTCAAAGCCATCAAAGATTTCAGAATTTACATTCCGCATTCTCATGTCAAAGATTTTGTTCCTAATGTTGTTGTGAAGGACATCCTAACTCAAGCTAATCCTGATGGTAAAATGGGGAAGTGGATAGAAAACTTGTTGGAATATTACATAGAGATCAAACCTACAAAATTGGTGACAGGTCAGGGGCTAGCAAAGCTGATGGAACGGTCCAATTTTGACTATCTTGATATGAATTTAATTGCAGAAATTTCATAATTATCAGAAGAAGATGAAGAGTTGATTCCCATTGAAGAAAATTGCATCCTATCTGACTGGTATAGAGACATTGTTTTTGTCTTACATCATCATAGAGCTCTTGCTGAGTTGACAAAGTCTAAAGCAAGGTTTGTGAAGCTAAAATCCATGAGGTACTGCATCATTGAAAAAAATAAGTATTGGAAAGATACTGGTGGTATTATTTTGAATTGTTTGCTGGAAGAGGAGGCAGAAAAATTGATTGAGGAGTTTCACAAAGGATATTGTGGAGGTCATCATTATTGGAAGGCCACAACAAATAATATTCTTAGAGTAGGGTACTACTGGCCTACTATGTTCAAGGATGTCTACAAAAATACTGATGTCTGCCATGAATGCCAGATTTTTTATGGTAAGAAAAAGCTTTTTCCTTTACCCTTGATGCATATCTATGTTGAAGTGTCATTCCAACAGTGGGGGCTAGATTTTATTGGTGAGATTCATCCATCATCTTCAGGTCAACATCGCTGGATCCTGATAGCTAATTATTATTTTACCAAGTGGATTGAAGCAATCCCAACTAGGCAAGAAAATGATTCAGTTATCATTTCATTTTTGGAAAATAACATATTGTCTAGGCTTGGTTGCCCTATGAATATCATCACTAAAAATGCACAAGCATTCAAATTAAAGAGGTTGATCAGTTTTTGTCATCAATATCACATTACACTTGGACACTTTACTACATACTATCCACAATTTAATGGTCTTTTTGAATCTTCTAACAAGAGCATTGTGAGGATTATTAAGAAGGTGTTGCAGGAAAATAAGAAGTCATGGCATTTGAAGCTGAAGTATGCTCTGTGGGCTGATAGAGTGTGCACAAAAAGGTCAATTGGCACTTCACCTTATGAATTGGTATATGGATCTGAAGCCATCTTTCCTACATCCTTGGGAGTGTATGTCATGAAGTTGCTGCAAGGATTAGAGGAGGAGCCAAATGCAATTCAGAGGAGACTAAATCAGTTGATAGCCTTGCAGGAGAAAAGGGAGGAAGTCTA
This sequence comes from Pinus albicaulis, assembly GCA_034641835.2. Classification (NCBI taxonomy): domain Eukaryota; kingdom Viridiplantae; phylum Streptophyta; class Pinopsida; order Pinales; family Pinaceae; genus Pinus; species Pinus albicaulis. The sequence goes on from CM076584.1 coordinate 182,531,492, forward strand.
TAACAAAAATCAAAAATCTCAAAACAGAATTAAGAATACATTTGACATGAATGTCAAAGAGAAAAACTTTCAAATCCAAGATTTGGTTTTGAAGTGGGAGGCCAGGATTGAAGAAAAGGGGAAACATGGTAAGTTTTAGAATATTTGGAAAGGTCCATTCAAAGTAGCTACATTCCATGGAAGCAACACTTACATTCTGTAGGAGATGGATGGACAACCTTGTGCTGGAGGGCCTATAAATGGTAGGTTTTTGAAGCACTATTCCTCTTAAGTTCTATTGATTTCTCATTCCACTATATATATTCCATTTTGTTATGTTTTTATGCTAATAAAGACAAGCTAAATATCATGCTTGAGCCTGAGGTGAAGGCCATTAGAGTTTGAAGGAAAGTTTGGCAAACTTCAGAGTTTTTATTTCCAAGAAGATTGATAGCACTTGTTAGGTCCCCATAATTTATTAGATTGGCAAAACCATATGTACAGGGGTAACATCAAACCAGTCTTTGGAGTCCTAGGACCTAGCCTTCCTGGACTCAAAGAGGGATCTCTCTATACTTTTGTAAAGGATGTAACTTGATAGGTTTTTGGGGTTTTTATTTTAGGCTAGTTATAAGGATTAGGGTTCATTTGTTTGTTTGTTTGGTTGGGTAGGTTGTTAAGCAAAATAGATTGAGTGAGAGAGGTTTAAACCATTAGGCTATGGATTCTGCAAAAAGTCTTCAGAAGTGCAACAATAGGTCAAGGGTATATCATAGGGCAAGTATAACAAAGCCAAATGGATCTAAAAGCTTATGTGAGTGAGGTGAACATTAAATTGTGAACATAGTAGGTGCAAAAGGGCAGTTAAGAATCCTTCAACAAATACTTTAACAATAATTGCCTTTAAGATTACTAAGCATAAATAAATAACCAAAGACATGGCATACCAATAACTTCTTTGACCAAACCCTAGCAAGTAAGCACTAAGACAACAATCAGGTGAATCGTAGAAAGCAAGTAACTTGTAAGTCTTCTAGTGATTTCACCTTCAAGCAAAGAAAACATTTAAGATAAACATATAGTAGAGATCAAAGAGTAGGGAACTCCTAATTTCTTAAATCAAACTACAAAGACCTCCAAAGCAACCATTTAGGATAAATAAAAGGGCATGGAAATTCATAAACCTCTTCAACTAAACCTAATCGGATTACTTCAAACCAAAGACCTTAAAAACAATGTTTAAGTTACATCAAAGAGTAGGGCTAACCATGAACTACTTTTACATTGGCTTCATCAAATCATCTTTAAGATAAACAAGCATAAGTGGAACTAAAGAGCATTTAAGGATTCTCTAATCTCACCTAGCAGAGGAAAACATACAAGCAGTGGAGAACAAACAGAGCTAAGGTGCCTCTAAAAAACATTTATTTGCCTAAAATTTTTGTCATACTGCATGAGAAAGATGAAACAAAATGAAAAAATAAGAAAACAAATACTAGGTAGGAAATACATCACCATTAACTATGCTCAGGAATCCTGCAAGTGAGCTTGCTCCATCATCATACAAATCAAGACATTCAAAAAGTTCAAAGCCAAATTTCTCCTCAATCTTCAAGTCTATTATATTTCTCTTAATAATCATTCAACATGTACAATGAGGCCTCAATTTTGTATTTAACTAGCAAGGAGGACCAAAACCCTAACTAGGGTTTCCAAAATGTCATAAATTCATCATAAATGCCAAATTTGTCCATTAAGACCATGCAAGGCCCAAGGCACAAAACATCTAATGTAATAAATGAAAAATAACTTTAAACATAAATTCTGAGCTAACTAGGAGTGATTTGCCTCAAAATTCCTCGAAAATATCTTTTTCCATAAATTTGTGCCTTTTGTTGATTTTGCAGGCAAGGGCACAGTGCCTGCACCAGAAACATAGGTCATCTTGCAGCTGAGTTTTGAAGGCGTTCCTGGTGTCCAAATGAGCTCCATGATAGATCATTGGAAATATTGTCAAGTCTGATTTCCAAAACTACATTTATTTTTCTATTTGGATTTCATTTACCTGCTAAAAAAATAAATCTCCCAAGACTGCTCAGGGCACAACTCCAACGCTGAAAATAGGGCAGAAAGGTGGGTTTTTGGCACTTTTGGAGGACCAAATATGCTCCAAATGATCTGAAATTTTGTGTGCATGATTCCCTTGGAATGATGAACTCAAAAATGCAAACCATTCCTCAAAAGAGTGCCCAAAAAAAGATTGTAGCGCCAGTGGCCCTTCAAAAACAGTCAAAAACCAAAATTTACAAAAAGATACCAAAATTTGAAATTGGCTTGCTAATTATGTTTGAGATCCCTGCAGGGATGCATAAAAAAGGATTTCAAGGTTTTATTTTCCTTTTTCCTCCTTGAGGGCAGAAAACAGATGCCTATTTTCTCTTTGATAGGTCAAAGGAAAAGGCTCAATGTCCACCATTCTAGTGTCTTCAGTCTCACTGTTGTGAGCTTCACTGTGCTATTTACCGCTCTCGTCAGCCTCACTACCCTCACTGTTTGATTCTTCAATATCATCTCCTTCATTGGCTTCTTCTTCACTGACATCCTCTTCTTTTCTTTCTTCTTCATTTATCTTTCCCTCACTACCACTTGCCTCCTCATTTCCTTCTTCTTCCTTGCTTGATTCATTATTTCCCTCTCCCTCATTGGCATTTGATTGCTCATTGTCATTTCCCTCATTTTCTAATGCATTGTGAGAGGGTGATGAAGGAGGGTTGTCTTGAGGTGAAGGAATATGTGTGGATGGTGAGGTGTAAGAGTCATCATGTGGTGATGGAGTGTGAGTGGATGGAGGAATGGGAGGATGAGAAGATGAAGGGGAATCTTGTTGTTGTTGGCCTTGTGGATTGGTGAACAAATCATGAGTAATGAAAAACTCCCATGGAATACCCTTCTATTGTAATTGATGCATCACAACCATTTTAATCATTTAGTTGTGGAAGAGGATTTTCATCTGCTGGGGATAGTCTCTCTTTTTTACAATATCGGACATTTTTTCAATACTTCTGTAGAGGTAATAGGGTAGGTGTCGCATCCTAACCCTAGTAAAGTGCATGAGCAGCCTAATGTGATAGGAGTAAAGCCTAAAGAAACTTCCCTCACATGTAAAATATTTCATAATGATCCTCATCATAGGTGCATATCTCTCCAACAAATGAGATAAAGTAAAAATGGATTTACTGTAGTATTTGTACCTAGGTTTTAAGTATGGCTCATAGTAGCTTATTTCAAGACTAGCTTGCTTGAACCATTTCTCCCCTACACCAGGTAAACATGTGGCATTGGCAATAGCATATGAGGACAGCTCAAAGTCTACCCCTGCAAAGTTAACTTGTTTCTCATGCAAGTTAATGATGAAAAGCCTTGTCAGCTCAGGGTGGTTTTGCACCTGTTGTACCTTATCACAAAATTCATAGAAGCCTACATTTTGGAAGCAGAGGAGACAGTTAAGGGAGATGAATTTAGCTCCATTGTGTTTTTAGTGGTTCAAAGCTGTTGATCCTCCCACCTTTGCGTTGATGTCTCCTTGGAATTTGGCCTTCTCCTTCACTACCACTGCCCTCTCTATTTGACATCTTGACCACTCTGCCTTTAAAACCCTAGAAATGATATGAAACTGATATGGAAGAGGGAAATGGAATGTCAGTCTACTTGTGAATGAGATGAATGAGTGAGGGTTTAAATTAGGCAGAATGAGAGGCTAAATAACTTGAAGGCAACCTAGCTAATATGTCAAACTCTGTTGTGAAACACCTTGCACTGATGACAATTTGAGATGAAGGAGGGCATGTAATGTCAATGTTTTTGCAATGTAAGGGACTGAGTATTATGTTAAGCTTTGATGGATGACTAATTTCAAACCAATGCAACCACCTTAATTTACCCCTGATCTAAATGATATTTCTTTATAGGCATATGAGGGAATGGAAAATAGTATTTTCAAGCATAAAATGTATGGTTTTATCTTTAGGGTTTCCTTCCTTTAATTAAATCATCAAAATTCTTTGAGGATGAGTGTATGACATCCACTTACCTCTTTATATACTAGGAGGACACCTGGCAGAGACTTGGAGGGTTTCTGAAATGGTTTGAGTGCTTGCATGGTGTAGGAGGCCCTCCTGGCCAAGCGTGCAGTGCCCAGGCAAACGATGGGTCGGTTCGGGCAAAGGTGCAGTGCCTTGTTCCAGGCGTGCAGCGCCAAGGTCCTTTTACCAGGCCTGTCGGGAAAAATGGGCAAACGCGCAGTGCTTTTCCAGGTGTGCAGTGCCTTAATAAAATGCATGAGAGAAAAAGCCAGGGGCGCAGCGCCTGACTCCAGGTGCACAACGCCAACCTGAACTTGTAGCGCCTTAACACTTAACCGAAATTTGGCTTGAAAAAACTCACAGTTTCCTCTCCTGAACACTCTGATGACTTTTCAAGTGAACAATGAGTTGTTGAAGTGTTGAGATGACCTTTTATATGCTTAAGGATTTAAATTTAGCTTTACAAACCCATTCTCTAATGTTTTCAGAGTCACTTCCCTTTGCCTTTCTCACTGATATTTCTTGAATTTTTGTTTGTAGGTTGCTGGAGTTGTGAAACTTGATTTTTATTTGGCCTTGAAAACTTGAAATAATTATTTTGACAGAGCAGCAACCTTAAAATCATATTTTTCTTCCTCCCTAGAGCTCAACATCATGTTTTTCATCTTTTGACAACTGCTACTTTGTAGGTGACTGAAATGATAATTTGACTCTCTTTTTCTCCTGGAGGCTTGATATTTTTATTTTGACATAGCAGCAACCTCCCAAATCCTCTCTTATTTCCATCATGAGGTCTAACTCAACTCCTTACCTTCTCTGAATAACATTTTTACATTGTCTGCATGCAGCCTTGCTAAAATGATGAATGTGTCTTCTTCTTTTGGTCATGGAGGCATAACTAATTTCTCTTGACACCTTTTGGACTCAAACACAAGGTAGCATTTTCAAAACCCCTTCTTTGCTGGCATCATGGAGCTTTTAACCTACACTTTGCTCATCTAGGCATGGCAAACTCATTTTTCACAATTCTGGGATCTGAACACAATGGCATCTTCAGAATATTTCTTTGTTGTCATCATGGAGTTCAAACCATGTTTTTCACCTTCTTTGGCCACTTTCCCAAAACCCTAGGTGTCTGGAGTGCTTGAAAACAATTATCAGTGTTGTCTTCTAAGTTCTCTATAGCCCTTTCAAGTTCATTCATTTTTGTCTAGTTCACCTCACCTTTTTCCCTTTTTATCAATAGTTTCTGAAAGACTTTTATTCATGTTTGGTTTTTGGTGTACCTCGGGTTATTTGCTACAAGTGGTCAGTGTTTTGACATTTAATTGGGCCAATCAGCTCAAAATCCCAGTTCTCCTTTCAAGACCCACTTGTTTTCCTTTAATTACTTGCAGTTTATGATTTGATAAGACAAACTTCTTTAGAAAATTTCTAGCAAAGTAAAAGTAGTGCCTTAAACACCTAATGATGACCTTTAACCATGTACAAAACCTAATTGACCTAGTGGGAGGATTCTTTGACCTGTTCTTTGACTGAAATTTGGTTTGGGTTCTTCAAGTGTAAAAACAGGATATTGATAAAGTGGTGTATTGAAGATCCAAAATCAAATGTACTTGATTTATCTAAGGAGCCTACAAAGATAGTTTTGAGACCATCAATGCTTGAGTAACCCGGTTAATCATGGGAATGATTTAGGCTATAGGTAACCCCAGATACAAAGTAGATTTATGGGCAAGGGAAAAATAGAGTAATGAGGTCATAAGTGGAAAAAAGGATGGAAATGAGTGGCACAAGCCCATAAGGAGTCCTTTATGAGTGGTAGGGTGACCATGGAATGGAAAAATGGTATAATAGTGAAAAAAAATTGTAAGGATAATGAAGGCAGTGAGATTTCTAAAACTCACAATATTTAGGGAATTTTGTTTTTAGAAATCTAGAACCAATATTTAGTCATCTACAAATACTAAAAATTACTGATGACTAACAGCATTGGAACTACAGGTTCTTTGGTGTACCACAAGGGCACACCATCCCAAGTGGAGTCATTGTTATCACTTAGAAAAATTGAAACATCATTTGACATGGTCTTAGAGTTCATTTGTCAAAGGTATTGTCATAGAGTTAATTTGTCATAAGTTGGTAAAGGAAAACTTTAAATTTTTCCATATTAATCTATCCTAAGGTCCAAACCCACCCCCATTCAAGTCATTTCATGTCCCATCAGTCATCATTAACATATTTCATTTCCTAGGCTTTTGAATTCGAAAAGGTCACTTTAGTGAGTTTTTCTTGTTTTCGTAGCGTATTACACTGTAAAAAGGCAGTTTTCGCTACGAAACTGCTTAATAGTTTCGTAGTGAAACTGCTAGGAAATGAACTGACCACGCTACGAAAAGGGGTTTTTATGTCTGTATTTTCAAATCTGTTGTAAGATTTCAGTCCATGATTAGAACTGTTAGGGTGGATGTCATTCGAATCAGTTAGGGTCATTTCCAAGGTACGAAGGTCATGGTTGAGGTCATTATTACTTGTTTTTAGCATGCATGAGTCATGATTAAGCCACGAGCTATTATCGAAACTTTAAAACCTTTCCCAATTGAGTCTTTTGTCATTCTCTGCTCCATCTTTGCATGTTGTTGATTTCTGGAGAGCTATTTCACCAAGCCAAGCTGGTTGCTGGCATTTTCAAAAGTTGCAAGTTTCACTAACCAAGTGAGGCAGAGAAGGTATAAAAACACCATGGCTGCAAAGAGGAAGACAAAAAAAGGTGGAAATTGCCTTAGATATGAGCCATCAGACATGAATTTGATTAACGAAGACCCAACTGCCTTAGAAGTTTTCAAAAGAACAGGGTGTTTACAGTTTTTCCAAAGATTGCAAGGGTGCCATCTGTAGTTTTCTAAGGAGTTTGCTATCAGTTTCAATGGGACAGCTTCAGAGGTGGGAATGTTGAACCTCACAGTAACACCAGAGACCATTGTAGCAGTAACAGGAATACCTAGAGGAGGAGAATAATGGTTCAAAGGTTTCAAGTTCACCATGTAGGACTGTAAAGAATTTATCAAGCTAAAGCATAGTGAGATTGATCTCACAAATTCCATCCCAAGGAGCTACATGAAATACAACAGGCTCAAAGTTGCTGCTAATTATTTAGAAGTACTTCACCTGTGAGGGGAGGTACCACATGGTTTACTCCTATCACCTTAGGCTTATGCAGAATTTTGTGGGTAAGAGGTCTCTTGATTTACCTTTTTACTTATACAAAAGCTTAGCTAAAATGTTAGATAAGGTCCAAGCTGAAATAGAAGGAAATGAAACCTCACTCTTTCATCATGGTTTGATCAAGTTGTTGGTATTAGAGGAGTTAAATAAATTAGGTAGAGATTGGTCATCTTTTTTGTTTATTAATGGTTTTGAAGTAGATGCTATCACTCCTAAAAATACTCCCAAACCTAGAGATATCCAATCACCTTCAGTGGCAGAGCAAGTTGAGCCAATGGTCATGGAGACAGAGCCATTACAGAAGGTTGATACACCCAAAGCTACACTTGCAAAACAAAAGCCAACAATGAGCAAACATGGCAGCAAGAGGGTTACAAGAATCCAAACAATGGCTAAGGGTAACTTAGAGGACATTTTACATGCTATTGATATTAAAGAAACTCACATAGTCCTAGTTGAACACATAAATGAGGGAGGAAGGAAGCTCAAGAAAGCCAAATCAGCTAAAAATTTAGATTTTGTAGGTGAAGATGCAGGATTCATGTTTCAAGCAAGAAAACCAATGACAATACATGCAATAAAGGTATTAAAAAGTAGCAAAGAGACTCAGAAGGTCATTGAAACTGTTTAGCCACCACCAAGCATAATAGACTTCTCCTCACCTGCAAAAGAACATCTGGTCATCAAGAAAAAGAAAGGCAAAGAGAAAATCAATGAGAGAACAGAGATTGAAATCCTTAAGGAGCAGTTGAAGCTGGAAATTGAAGAAATAGCAGTCTTAAAGAAAGAGGCAAGGAAGCACAAGGTTCAGAAGGTACAGTTTGAAAAAATGAAAGAGACTTGGGAGGACCAAGTCATAAGTGTCTCTAAGACCTTGGACAACACATAAAAACTGATCAAATGGACTAAGCCATTGAGCGGAGAGGTGAAACATTCAGAAAAATTAACCTGCACTTACAGTCTAAGAACATAACACTAAAATATGAAGTGAAAGATTTAGAACAACAACTGGAGTTGATTCATGAGGAGCTGGAAAAGAAAGGTTTGAAGATGACTGTGGTTGAGGAGCCCATTGCTCAACTGATCATTAATGAAGAGGAAACACCACAAGGGTATTAAGTTGAGTTTGAATGTGTTTTATAAGGTTCATGGCATGCTGAAGATCAAGTTTTTACAACTGGAGTTCACTTTTTAGAAACAATGTTGAAATATGGAAATTCTGCACTTTTTCACAATTTCGTAGTGTTTCCTAGGCTTAAAGCCAGGAAAACTCTACGAAAATTTCTGTAGCAACCTTTTTGCCTTTAAAATTACTTTTTGTAGTTTTCAAGGAGGGATAATGATGGTGATGATGTGTCATGACTAGGGTGACACCATGAAACAGAAAAAGAGCAGAGTTTTGGGTGGAGAGTCCAGACGCTATGAAAGCTCACTACGAAACTGTCATGTTTTCGTAGCGAGATATTTTGAAGGTTTTAGAGAATCCTAATGGAAGTTTTGGAAAACTGGACCCCTCCATCAGGTCAAGGGACCTTAACATCAAGAATTTATGATTTGAAGGAAGTGTTGTGGAGGCAAGTCATAAGCCAAAGATCTTGTTGAAGATGAATACTATGCATTCCTGAAAAATAGGGTTTTGTTCCACATGTCTAGGAGAGTTTTTAATATGTAAAGGTGGTAATGAACCTATCATCTATCCTTCGAGCATATGATGCTTATTTGTAACTGAAATGTAACTGTTTCAAAGATAAGGTAGACTGATGTAATAAATAGGAGTTTGAGTCCTATTAGGAAATGTCTTCTTTAGGGTGTATCTGTCATTTTCTTGTTAGAAGATATGTTTTTCAATTATGTGATGTGTCATAGGAAGAATTCGATGAATCTAGCCATGAGGCATATCATCCTTGCTGTAAGAATGTCTATTTAAAGGCAAATCATCGAAGTAGTAAAGGGTTGGAGATTTTTTGGACTAAATTGTTGCTTTTATGTATTTGGCTGATATCAGTAATAGAGTGAATTTCTTCTTGACATACCTAATATTCTCATGGGGTTTTTAATGTATTTCTTATCTATATCTTTATGTTTACCACTTATAGTAGATTTCATCTCTATTACTCAGAATTCATATGTTTATGCTCTAACTTCCTCTAGTGATGAAATGACTATGTTTCTCTATGTTTTATGTGTGATTTGCCTCTGTTAAAGACCCCTATCTTCCTTAGCTTCCATGTCAAGAAACCTTGCCGCTGAAACTACTGATTTTTGACTCCATAATCCCAATGGTAGCAAGCTTGCATTCTTTCAACCTGCATACATAAAAAACAAGTTAATTTTCAAATAGAGTTATCCATCTAGTACTATCATTATCAAATATCATAAACCCCTTGAGAGAGCCCTCTCAGACTAAAGAGGCTAAGCTTTATTCAAAAGCTGGTTTGAAATAGTTACATAGAGTTGTCTGATTAGAAGCCAATCAAGTACATTTTTGTGATAAGAGTACTGATAGGATTCTAAATCAACTTTCTAGATAATGAGCTAATGTCGATAGAAAGTGATCCGTCGCGGGAAAGCCTACAACATGAAACCATTAGATCAAGTTTTGAAGAAATTTTTTTCAAAGGAATGACTCAGGGATGGTCAACACGAATGGAGACAAATGTTTCCAATTAATGGTAAATTTTAAAATTTAACTTTCTCTTGAACACATAACGACACTGTAAATGTCTTGGCAACATTTGACTCAAATATAATACCCAAAAACCAGCTAAAGACTTTCAATGTGTTTTGATTAATTATAATACGAAAGGATTACCCAACCCAGGCACGAGTGCAACAAAGTGTCGTTTTCAAGAGTGCCATGCTGATTTCTAAAACAAGGATAGCAAATGGATTCTTTTTCTCACTTTTTCCCCCTAGAAAGTACCTCTTTATTTTTTTCAAGCTTGAGGAGGATAAAATTTTCTTGTCATGTAAGCTCATCCTTCATATGAGTCCATCTTATTATTTTTAAAGAACCCTAAGAAGGAGTGGTTCGGTCTTGTTGTGATCAACAAGTCCTGTACTGTTTAATTTTAATGAGTCCAGCATAGGATTAACTCGATGTTTTTTAGTTTGAGTCAGAAGAAAAACATAAGTAAACTTTATAGTGTTCTTTCTCATAAATTTAGTCTTCAAACCCGAAAAAGGATAAAATAATGTAGGAGAGAACTCTATATACCATGCTTAGTCAACGTATACCTTTTTTATAAATAGTCTAGTTCAATCTGAAAAAGGGGTAGAATTATACTAAATAGACGACTGTTCATTTACTTTAATGAGTTAGAATAATCAAGTGCTCAACGATATTTTCATGTTTAGAGAGTATAAAAAGGTCTTAAAGTAGGACTCTAGGGTTTCGTGTTTTCGTGTTTTTTATAGAGCCCGAAAAAGTGATAAACGTCTACTCATTGTCAAAATGATTCTTTTCAAAAACTCAAAAAATTACAATTATCTGCTCTCAAACATGAAAAACATTTTGACTTTTGACAACTAAAGTGAAAAAATAAAAAATAAAATTTTATATATATATATATTATTTTATTCATTTAAAACTATAAAAAGAAGTCAAAACAAATCATTTTTACCTTTTAGTTTTCAGAGTAAAGAAGAAATATTTTTTTCCCTAAACCTTTCGGAGCAGATATCGGGGGAACCAATCATCCATTTCGAGAACCATCAGCTCCAGGTATTCCACGTCATCACTATCTTGCATTTCATCCTTTTAGCTTTTCATTTTAAGTTTTTAGGTCATTTTTTAGGGGGAAACAAGGTTTTGAAATCTGCCCTCGGGGGTGCGCAGGTTTTCGAGTCGAAACCCGTGCACCCCAATGATTTTTAATAGAAAAATAATCAGGCCGCCATAGTTTTTATGCATAGCTCGTGCGAAAAAATCATTGTATATACATAAAACCTGCTCAAGCATCTTGAGGTTTTCAAAATCATGTTTTTATCCATAAAAAATGGCTCAACTTCTCCCAACTTATTTCTAATGATCCTTATTTATGGTTTTTAGGTTAGAAATCATGTTGGAATGGCGAGAAATGGAGCATGAGCTTCAAGATAAATAAGCCATGGATGACTCGAAAACACTTCACACATTAAAAACTTATGGATTATATAAATTCTGGGTGATCGAAGGAATGAAGGCACAGGTAGAGGTGATGACCTGGTTAGTCAATGCTTGGGATTTTTGAGAGCAATACTTCATCATTGGGGACCATAGGCTTGTGATCGAGCTAGAGGATATCTATTTCCTCACTGGATTACCCCGCAGAGGGAGAGACATTTCCTTGTTTGGGTCACGACCAGGTGGGCTTCCCAATGCATCTTATATGGCTCAGTATTACAGCCAAGATTCAGAGCTAAAGGATGGTCGCATTGATATTAAAACCATTGTGCGACTAGACCTAAATATCCTTGCATTTATAGTTACCAGGTTGGGTGAAAATGTAGGTCTACATGTGGCTACCAAAGCACAAATGCAGACTACAGTTGAATGTTCTGGGGGAACAATTTTCAACTAGTTCGAAGGAGTGTTGGTCAACATGAAAGGAAAACTTACAAGAGAGAAGAATGGGAAGTTGAAATACTTCGGCTATGCAGTCATTCTTGTGTCTTTCACTTTGGATAGGATTCCACTCCTCGCACCTCAGCAGTCTCCAATGGATTTTTCGGGACCTAGGGAACCACGTATGTTTCAATGGGTGTCATTGATGGCTCGCCGTGATGGCGATGGTGGTCCAATGGTTCGCTATACCCCTTAGTTATTTATATGGCTCAGGAGCCAAATATTCATGATTGAGGATTTTCCTTATGCATGGGTAGATTTTAGGGGTGACCTTGACACATCACTCCCACCGGGGATACAGTGGGATGCATCAAGTAAAACAAATCATTTTGAAGTTTTTATGTTATCTAATTTTTATTTGATTTTCTATCATCCAATACTGATAAAAATGTTAAAATGCATATTTTGGCCCATCACGATCAGCAACGCTTTGTCTCTTTGACAGATGAGATGTGTAGCCTATAGCATCAGACCCACCACAAACCGATGCGGCAAAGGATCTTGCAGAGCCAGAGCACAACCTAGAGAGGTTAACTATTGACATCCCAGAGACAGGGACAAATGATATACCTCTCAGGCTCCAGAGACATGTGACTGGGGTTCCAGGCCCATTCAGAAGATATTTGTGCAGGGTGGCATGTGCCATAGTCTTCTACCATGATCATTATCATGGATATTTTTTGGTGATATAGATTGACATTTTTTTTTTTGTATTAGTATCTTTAGATTATAAGGTGTTTGAAACCTATGATCACAGACAATGTGATATTTTTTAACACACAACTACTTTCACCTAATGATATTACCACTTCCGATCTCTGAGTATCTTGTTCAATATGGATCAAATATTGTTTTCTTTTACTTTTAATGTTGTAGATGTCTATTTAAAACTTGATTAGCCAATGCACCAGCCAATGTGTTTAAATTTCTTGAAATGTGTTGATATTCGATGTAATCAAATTGTCTTTCCAAGAGACGAACCCTTAACAACATTCTTAACAAATATGGATTTCTGATAGCATAAACATCGTTTAAATGTAATGTAATGAGTTGTGAATCTAACCTAACAATCAAACTTTGAATACCAAATGTGATGGCATCAGATAATATCTCAATGACTGTGCTATATTCTGCAATATTGTTCGTTGTTTGACTAAGGCATATCCCATGAATAGGGACTAACTCATCGGTGGGTGAATAGATGACCGAAGTAGCAGAAGAAATGTTTCTTGTACTACGATAGGAACCGTCAACAAAACCAATGTAAGTCTGAAGGAACTTCAACATATAGAATATCAAGAGTAATCAAGATAAGCAGCAAAAGTAGCGAAAACTCATCAAGAAAAAATAAATAACCTAAGGAACACTTTTCTAATCTAAGGCACACTGTTCTAAAATGTAACTAATGTACAAAGATGATCTTCACATGAAGAATCATGCATAGTATCTCTTTAGATAAAGGCCATTTCTGGTTTTATCTAAAGAGACGTCATCATAATCGATTAAGTCATAGGCTCCTTTTGCAAGCACGCACTTAACAGTATAAGGACCATGCCACATTGGTTCGAATTTAATAGCACCTATTTAGTCATGAGCTTGATCATATACTAGAACTAGGTCACCTTCTGAATATATGCGAGGGTTAACACTTTGCTCATACTAAGCCTTAACACGTTTTTTATGTACTTCGGCAGCTAATGCAGCGGTGCGACAAGTCTCATCTAACTGTGTCAGGTATAGCAAGTGTTTCTCCTCTTCAGAGGAAGTTGGTAACTATTCAATGGCTAATTTGAGTGACGAGATTTCACATTCAATGGGTAACACAACTCCCAAACTATAAACGAGTTGAAAAGGAGTGAACCTTCTGGATGTTTTTGCAGAGGTATGGTATGCCCATAATGCCAAAAAAATCATGGTATGCCAATTTTTTCTATGAGTTACGACAATCCGTGTAATCATGCTGGTTAAAACCTTGTTTACCGTGTCAACTTGACCATTAGCTTGTGGGTAATATGGTGTATAATTATCGTGGTGTAGACCAAGTTGAGCGGAAATTTTGGTCATCATAATGTTTCAAAAATGGCTCCCATGGTCCATAACGATAGCTTGAGGGACACCGACCCGAGAAATCACATGATTGAATATAAAAATTGTTGCAATTTTTCCATCAGTTGCAAATGTAGGTGTCACCTCAGCCCATTCAGTAAAGTAATCTATTATGATAATAATATAACCATGCCCCCCGGCCGACTAAGGGTTACATGTGATGAAATTGATGCCACATTTGGTGAAAGGACCGGCAACAATGATTGGGTGAGGAGCAATAGGTGCATGCATATTTCGATAAAAAGTCTAGAAATTGTGTCATTTTCTAGCTATGAGAATACAATATTTGAATAGTGATGGCCATAAATAGCTAGCGTGAAATATATTTTGGGTTGTGGCAACCTAGAAATATTACCACCACACGCTCCAGAGTGGCATTCATTCAAAACCTTTTCAGTTTCTTCATGAGTTATACAATGGAGAAAAATAGAATCGGCACCACGACGATAAAGAGTGTCGCCAACAAAATTGTATTGTTGAGATTGGTATCGAATTCTCCGTCGATCTGATCGTGAAAGCTCTGGCCGAAAGGTTTGGGTCTAGAGATATATAATGATATCTCCATACCAAGGACCTAATGAACTAATTAGAAATAGAGATTCATCAGCAATATGGCTCTCTGCCACTGTTTCATATTCAGTATTAGGAAAATCACACATAAGTTTAGCAAAACCATTGATTTCTTAGACTTGGATTTTTCGAACTCCAAATCAAACTCTTGCAGGATAACGACCAATTTAGACTATTTTCCCCCAAGCAATTGTTTCATCAAAATATACATCATCAAGTTTCAATTAGATATCATTGTGGTTTTTTGTAACAATATGTAATGATGGAATCGTTGGACAACTTGAATAGCTACCATGGCCAATTTCTCCACATGTGAATACTTGAATTCCATCGGGTTGAGATTCCAAATTAAGTAATAAATCACATTTTCATTGTTAGATTCATCCTCTTGAACTAAAACCATTCCAATCGTGGAATCAGACGCAACTAAATAGGAAAAGTAATCTCGGTGATAATCAAGTGGATGCAAAAACAGTGCATGGGTCAACACGTGTTTAAGTGCATCCAAAGATTTATCAGCAAGCTTGTCCCAAATGAATGTAACATCCCATTTTAACAACTGAGTGAAACCTTTAGTTAACTCCTCATTTTTCGGGATAAAACGACGCAGAAATTTCGCTTTCCGCTACAAACTTTGGAATTGGCGAAGAGTGGAATGAGGAGGTAGATTAACAATAGCCTCAACCTTCGATGGGTCGACACGAATTCCCTCTTTTGAAACAATGAATCCAAGTAAATTTCATGATTGCACACAAAATACACATTTTTGCGGATTCAAATGAATGGTGTAATGCTTACATCTCATAAAGATGGCACGTAAATGTGTAGGATGATCTTGTATGTGTAAAGAATGAGAAGTTAAGTCATCCAAGTAGGGTTGTACAATGTGTTTGATATCATGAAATGTGTAATACATAGCTCGTTGAAAAGTTGCACCAACAATTTTTATTCCAAATGGTAATTTGCAGTATGAAACATTTCCCCATGGAAATATAAATGTTGTTTCAGGCTGGTCAAAAGGAAGTATGTTTATTTAACTGTAGCCAGAAAATCCATCCATAAACGAGAATATTTTGTTTCCAACACAATCATCAACAATTTTATCAATGTAAGGGGTAGGATAATTGTCTTTAGGACATGCCTTGTTAATATCCTGATAATCGACACATACTCTGATAGTTCCTTGTTTCTTGGTTACAGGAACTATGTTAGATACCCAATCCATCAAAGGAATAGGATAAATAAACCCTACAAGCAGTAATTTCTCAACTTCATCTTTAATTGCAGCAGCTTTTCACGGATGTATTGGACGTAATCTTTGTATAATAGGCTTAACATCCGGTTATGTCTTAATTTCGTGAATAACAATCTTAGGATCAATACCTCGCATTTCTTCATAAGACCAGGAAAAAAACGTCTTGGAATTCCTGAAATAGGACTTTGTATATATTGATCTCTTCAATCAAGCAATAAGCACCTATATGAATGTTCTCATTTATCTCAGGTTTAATTGATATGTCAATAGGAATTGTGGTGGAAAAATTTCCCAAAATTTTTTCAGAAACCGAATGAAGAATGGACATATAATTTTGAGGTTCCTTGACATAGTCAATCGAAAAGATGGATGAAAAATCATTCTTGAGTCTGTCAAGGTCAGGTAAAAATTAGGATCGATGATGAAGATCGTCCCATGGTAATTCATCTGAAGACATATTTCTTGGATATTTTCATCAGTTGAAAACACATGTTGAAAAGGATCCGAAAAATGATGTCATGGATGAGCTTGATAAAGAAGAAGACTCTTCACTGACCACATTCATTTGATCAGTATAAGTTGATGGAATGTCAGAACATGATTGTACCACTACATATGCCAATTCAAAATGACTTAAAGAAATCTCGCCACCATAGGATTCCAATTATGGTTTTAAAGTCACATTCCATGTCTCATCAAATGGCATTGTGCTTGATGTAATCATATTGATATTGCTGATAGTTCGTGGTGCGTTAGGAGAAGGTATAGCAAAATTTCCCATGAGAGCGGAATATTTAACTAGTCCTACCCCAACATCTTCATAAGGGATAACCATTTTTCCAATGTGCTGGATACTATCTGAAGAAGTAGGGTCTTAAGCGAAGTAAGACAATTGATCGATTTAAACAATATTTCCTTTATGAGGAAACATGATCATTCGAAAGACTGATGAAACGACAGCAGTCATAGCATAAGACCAACTTCGACCCGAAGGAAGGTTTTAATGAAGAGGGGCATAAAAAACTTCCACATTGAGTGTTACATTTTTTCCTTCTACCTCAATAGGAAGATCCTGGAGTATAGTGAATAGGCAAAAACCTCTTCCATCAAAGGCTTTAAGAGTTGTCGGTGACTGGTTGATTGTTGGAGAACCAAGATTTTTCCAACAAGCTAAGGACATGATGCATGTATATTATCGCTCATCAATTACTGTGTGAAAAACTCGCCTTGATTTGATTAATACTGGAATTTGAAAATCCATTTGATGTGGGAGTCTAGGTACAAAGTTCTCGAGATCAAAGACAATGAAATTTGAGTCTTGATGATCAATCACTCCTATAGCTGATAATAGTAATTTCCTCTGAGTTGGACCAGATTGCAGCACTTCGAGGGCTGACATTGCTGAAGGGGATATGGCGAAACCTTCAACAATGTTGTAATTCTAAGCAGCTCTCGCATGTGGGTTGAAAGTCGATTTTCGAAGTACACCTTTGGCAGGCGGTTTAATCACTAAATTAGGATTAGGTTTCTCGATTTAAAATGGTTCAGAAACCAGAGTAGTTTATATTGGTGGTTGACTGGATGATTTAGTTTATTTTCCAGTTATGAGACTCTTAGATCCATAGTCTTGAGATTGTGTCGCCACCATGACCCAGTACATCATCAGGATATCTATCGATGAATTGGAATAAGATCCAATCATTTTGTTGTCTTGCAATGGAAAACGACCTTTCAGGGCAGCAGGCGTGGGTGAACCTTTGAAAAATTTGGATACCTCAGCCCGATGTGGGCACTCTTTGGTGTAGTGATCCTCACCACAAATAAGACAAGGGTAACGAGGTTTCCATTTTCATCTAATGGTTCAGTTTTTTCAGCTTTCTCATTGGGAGAAGTGTTTTTTTTTTTTTTTTTTAACTTTACGCTTCCCCTTCTTCTTATTTTCGGATGATTTAGCTTTGGTTGCAGATGAGTCTACAACGTGAATCTTGGCAGAAATTTTTGGGGACGGATATCCTTTATGTGAATCTGGTAGGGTTATGATTGGAGAAGTAGATTTAGATGATTTCTTCTTACTCTTTGTCATATTAACTGTACCAATTACACCATCTGTGGCATGAGAACTGGAATTAGTTGCAGTGAGTTGACTTGGGCGTGGTAAATCGAGAATTTTTTCATACAAAGTACGAGACTGCATGTAAACAAGGTGCATGTATTGTGCTTGAACTATGACCTGCTCTTCTGTTACAACGCCTCCTTTAGCTACATCTTCAGTAATCTTAGGAAGCAATGATTTGATGAACCATTTAACCAGAATTTGATCCGGAATGAAAAATTTGACTAAATGTCATCTACATTTCCATTCGTGTATGTGATCTGAAATGTACATAGACGTACTTTGTTTTAACGAAGTCAAAAGTTCTGTGGAATTATCATAACGGACTGGCAACTGAAAATGAGTTAGGAAGGCTGATGATAAAGCATTGAAATTGTTGAAAGAGCCTCGTGGTAACTCAATGTACCACTTTGTGGCTAAGTCGATCAAAGTTCTTTAAAAAATTCTCAAACGAATCGAATCATCGATTAATGAATTGGATGCACACTATAGATGATAATTCATCACATGATTCGAGAGGTCTTCTCCTAATTTTCCTTCAAACTTTGGAATATCACTAGGCAACTTAGTAGGCATTGTCGGCAAAAATTAAAGATAGTAAATTGGATCATTTGTTAGCCGAGACAAGTCCGGTAAGTCTAAATTTTCAATGAATGGTAACCGTCAGTTAGGGTCTTGTTGTGCAAGCTGATAACCTTGAGGAACAATACCAGTACCCAGAGGAGGATATCCAGGAAAACTTGGGATAGCCTGAGTAGTTAGAATTGGTATACCTCCAGGGTATTCAGAGTTATGCATACCGAACTGAGGTTGAGCTAGTATTTGATATGTATAAACAGGTTATGGTTGACTCTGGTAAACTAGATTTTTTCCCATTTGTCCATATTGAAATTGCCCTTGAAATGTTTTACTTTGAACAAATTGGCCTTGAAAGTTTTGACCTATAAAATGTAGACTTGTTTAAACTGTAGTTGCACCAGGTTGTCCTATAAAGGTTTGAGGAATAGACTAAATTGTAGGTCCAGTTTGATGAGTAGTAATCTGAGGAAGTTCTTTTGTAACAGTTGGTGTTGTCGTTTGAAGGGTTGTATCAATAGGTGTTTGAGAAACTCCAAGGATAGGTGTACTTGGTTGTTGAATACAAATTTGTGCAGCAGATTAGATAGAAGTACTTGGAGTACTTGGACCGTCTTTCTGACTACTTGGCATAGATACCTATGGGGTAATTTGACGCGCACCTTGAACAGGATATCACAACTTGGGTAAAACCAAATTGTCCAGTTGGTTGAGAAGTTTTATTATAAGGTACTTGTGATGTAGATTGAAAATACTGTTGATTGAACAAAGGGTTCCACATAGTATTTATCCCTGTGTAAGGAGTTCTTATCGAAGGTTGCAATGAAAAAGGTTAACGATAACCAGTTGAGGCATTGGATATTAAGTTTGCTAATTACCAGGAATATTTTTCCCTACAACTGGGGGATAGTTTCCAGCAAATGGTTTTCCTCCTTGAAAGGATGGTTTTTATTGTTAAGGTTGATGCCCTTGGAAAGGCTGTTGCCCTTGGAGAGGTTGTTTCCCTTGAAAAGGTTCTTGCCCTTGGAAGGGTTTTTGCCCTTGAAAAGGTTGTTGTCCTTGGAGAGGTTGTTGCCCCCCAGGCGCTATATAGCCACCTTGAGAGCTAGCTTGAGGGATATTCCCAAAAAACATATAGACCTGTTCCGTTGTCAAAGGTTCAGTTGTAGATTCATACAAACTAGTTGACTTGGTATAAGTTTTGGAGGATGGATATTCTCTTGAGAAAGTGCCAGAGAGCGATTGGTACCCAACATGAACAGATGGACCACCATACAAAAATGTTTCTAGTGATGAACAAAACATAGATGACTCAGTAGACATGTTTTGTGAAGCCATGTAATTACCTTTGGGTATAGAGTAAAAAGGTAGGTAGCGTGGTGATTGATTATGTAGAAATTATACAATATGCATGTATATCTTGGATTCACCCAATCTAAAAATGTGCTAAAGTTAAATACTTAATCACTTCTACAAATATTTTGTGGGATTAAAAAATCACAATCGCTAATCACATGAACATGAAGAAAGATCAATCAAACACAACACATATAATATCTTGGGGAAAGCTTACAACTAAAAACCCCACTATATTCTATTGTATATTAAGCATGGATCATGAAACGATTACATACAAAACTCTTCTCACAAGAGCCCTCAGTACATCAGCTAATTGTCTCACACTATCATATGAAAAACTGACCAACACATAACCAATTCTCAGCCTCCAGACAGCATGTGTTGCTTGCACAATCCCTGATGGTAAAGATCCCTAAAAGATAGGAATTCTTGCCTGCCTTGATTGTGAAATTATCATGGGCACTCCAATGGGTGTTTTCCTGTGTGCAAGTAGATAATCCTACAACTGATAGTCAACCTCCCTTTCACCTAGAACTCAACTAGGGCCTCCACTGGATCTGACATGCATGCAACTAATAATAGTAAATCCTCAGTTGCATGTGAGATCACTAGTTGTGAATTAATTAATATTTAATTCAATATATCTCTCACTAGTGTATCTTTAGTCACAACTAGCACAACTGAGTTTAACTCACTTAACTGATTTAAACTATTTACAACTTGCACCAACTCATGCACCACTTCACTTCGAACTCTGTTACAATGAGAATTACTCTG
This sequence comes from Pinus albicaulis, assembly GCA_034641835.2. Taxonomy (NCBI): domain Eukaryota; kingdom Viridiplantae; phylum Streptophyta; class Pinopsida; order Pinales; family Pinaceae; genus Pinus; species Pinus albicaulis. The sequence continues at coordinate 182,552,140 of CM076584.1, forward strand.
CATGTCCCACCAACCAACCTCTATCTCAAAATCCACAAGATAACTGAATTTATGACTTTCAGTTAACTCATTCAAGTCCACATTGAGAATATATTACAGTTTAATGTCCATCTAAATTAAGGGATAATAAAAATGGACGTGCACCCAAAAATAGCACTGTGGGCCCCACCCTATTCTGGGTGCTTAATGAAACTAGGTGCTTAATGCACTAGGCGTGGGTGTTGAATCTTCTTATTGAATCTCAACACTCCCTATCAACAAGAAAGGGATTATCCTTCACCCTGATTCTATCACTATGGTATTCGAATTTTCTCCTGGTGAGCGCCTTCGTCAGAATATCTGCATCCTGATCTTCCCTGGGAATGTACTGAAGCAACATGATCCTCCTCTCCACACAATCTCTAAGATTATGGTACTGGATATCTATATTCTTGGACCTATCATGAAACATAGGATTAATCTATATTTTAATGCAACTCTGATTATCACAATGAATCACTGTCGGATCCATCTGAGAACTAAACAAACCAACCAAGATCTTTCTCATCCAAATAGCCTCACATGGAGCTTGACTCGATGCCATGTATTTCGCTTCCACTGAACTGAGTGCCACAAATCATTGTTTCCTATCATACCAGGAAGCTGTTGTCGAATTCAATGCTAAATATCCCCCTTGATGTGCTCTTTTTGTCCGATGGACTTCCAGCCCAATCTGCATCCATGAAGCCATGCAACTTCACTCGATCTTTCCTTCTGTACCATAGACCATACTCTGATGTGCCCCTCAGGTATCTTAGGACATGATTCCCCACCTTCAAAAAGATCTTGGTAGGCTTAACCATAGCTTGAATCAGTTGGTTAAGCGCATAGCAAATGTCTGATCTCATGTTCACTAGATACATTAGTGAACACACTAACTGTCGATAGGCAGTAGCATCCACTATCTCTCTAGAAGTAGCATCCTATTTCCTCCAATTTCCTGGAAGAGGAGTATCCATGGGTTTGCAGCTCTCCATGTTAAACTTACCAAGTATCTCCTTTTCATACTTTCCTTGAGACACAAAAAATTCACCATCCGGCTACCATATTTCCAATCCAAGGAAATAATGAAGGAGTCCCATGTCCTTAATTTTTAACTCCCTTGCAAGATCCTCCTTGCATGGGTGTATCAGCTGCTCATCACCAGTCAAAATTAGATCATCAACATAAAGAAAAATGATCAATAGCTTACCCTCAACCACAGTCTGGTACAGGTTTGCATCTGCTTCACTTTTGGTGAAGCCCAGTCCAATGAAATAGTTGTCTATCCGAGTGTACCAAGCACGGGGTTCTTGCTTCAACCCATACAACGCTCTTTTGAGTCTACATGCATGTGACACACTGTTGAAGATTTCGAAACCTTCAGGCTACTCTATGTACACCATTTCCTCAATGATCCCATTGAGAAACATGGTTTTCACATCCATCTAATGAATGCGCCAGCCCATCTGCGCTAAGAGTGCAAGGATGGATCTTATGGAAGAGTTCCTTGCGAAAGGCGCAAAATTCTTATCATAATCTATCCCTTCAATCCATGAGAATCCCCAGGACACAAATCTGGTCTTGTATTTCTCCACACTCCAATCAACAACTTTCCTTACCTTGTAGATCCATCTTGATCCAACCACTTATTTGTCGACCGGTCTTGGGACTATCTCCCATGCACTTTTCTTGACAATGGAGTCATACTCCTCCAGCATTGCATCAACCCAAGTAGGTTGCTGCACTTCTTCCTGAAAGGAAGATGGTTCAGTCACAATAAATTTTCTCATAAGAGCCATGTATCCAGTAAATCGGTCAGGAGACCGTCTCTATCTATGTTGTGAAGAAGGGGCTCCTACATTTTGTGCAGCATCAAGTCTCAGCCTATCAGCTTCCGTGGTGCACCTTCTGCCATTTCTGATAGATGGCTTTGAATGAGTGATTTCCTCCACTCCATGAACCTCCTCATGTGTTTGATCCACATCTTGAGACTCATCCTTGGGAACCAGCAGTTCCTCCTCTGCATGCAATTCCAGCTCCCTCTCAAGGGACAACCGCATGGCTTTCTCCTCATCAAATTGGATATCTCGTCGCACAACAGTCATTTTGTTGTTTGGAAAATACACACGATAATTATGGGGTGTTTCAATGTACCCCATAAAAATACCAACTTCAGCAGTCAGTTCCAGCTTCTTTCTGGTGTCCTTGGTCACATGCACATAAACAGATGAGCCATAAATCTTAAAGTGTAAAACATCAGGTTTCTTACAAGTGAAAACCTCTTCAGGTGTACTCATGCCAAAAACTCTATGAGGACAATGTTTTTGCACATGTACTGTTGTATTTCATACTTCCGCCCACACATGCATCGGTAGGCCTTGATCATGCAACATCTCTCATGTTGCACCCACAATAGTTATGTTCTTCCTCTCCGCGACCCCATTCTTTTGTGGGCTATGAGGCGCTATGAGTTCTCTTCAAATTCTTTCTTTGTTGCAGAATTTCTTGAATTCGTTAGAGATTTATTCTCCACAATTATCACTCCTAAGAGCCTTCACTTGCTTTCCTGAATCTTTCTCCACCAGTGCCTTAAAATCACAGAACTTAGAGAATGTGTGATATTTCTTTTGCATGAATAAGATCTAGCACTTACAATAAAATTCATCAACAAATATTACGTAGTACTTATTTTTTAATTTTGAAGCAACCGAGAAAGGACCACACACATATGTGTGAACTCTCTCAAGGATCCGCGAAGCTCGGTTTTCCTTCTCATGAAAGGTGGCCTTTAAATATTTTCCCATAGTACATCCCTTTCATGTATCTGACTGCACAAGTGTACCCCTGGGAAAACCAGTACAAATCTGCTGCATGAATTTCAAGGCTCCATGGTGAAGATGGCCCAATCGCCTGTGCCATAATTCACCCTCATCCCAGCTCACCACTTTATCTGCCTTGCCCGTTATTGTTGCACATCCATCTACCTTCATCTTGTAGAGATTCTTAACTCGAATCCCTATCCTCTTGGCTTGACCCGTTGTTTTATGTCGCAAGAAATATTTTCCATCACTAAAAACAACATCATAGCCTTTGTCCTCCAACATTGCAGCTGAGACCAATTTTTTCTTCAGACCTGGTACTTGAATTACATATTTTAATTGAAATGGTTTACCTGAATCCCTCTAAAATTTAATGGCACCAATCTCAGTAGCACTGTACTGTCCATCGTCGCCTATCTCAATATGAATCTGGAGATCTTTCTCCTCCAAGTCACTGAAAATTTTCTTATCTCCCGTCATGTGAAAGGAAGTGCCACTATCCAAATACCACACAGATCCCAATGCACTAGACACCATGCATACGATCAATGAGAATTCAATCTCAAATTGTGGGGCAAGGGCCTCACCAGCTACAGATTCAGTAGCCTTCTTTTTCTTCTTCTTTTGTGGACAGTTAGTACCAAAATTCCCGTGCTCTTGACAGTGAAAACACTTCACCTTAGACATGTCTTGGTTCTTGCCATTCTTGGACTCAGATTTTGAATGGAATTTCTTCCCCTTCCCCTTCCTTTCCTTGGCAGCTAAAGCACAATCCTCTTTGTCCTCATTCTTAGATGAATATCCATCTCTGGTGTTTCATATAAACTCCTCCTGCAAAAAATCTGACCACAGTCGTTCCCAATCTAGCAATTTTCCCCTTCCATTGACAGAGTCTTGATAACTGTGCCAACTCTTGGGAAGTCTTAGGAGAGCCAAGCTCACCAAATCATAATCAATGACTATTATTCCCACACTCTCCAGTTCATCCCGACATTGGACGAACTTTGTGAGATATTTTGGAATGGTGTCGCTCTTTTCCATCTTGATCTTCCTAAGTTTATCTTTGAGTGCCAATTTCTTATGGTTTTTGATTCTTTGGAATAGATCCGTCAAAGCCTTCCACATTGCATATGGTGTGGCTTTCCCATGGAGGCTTAAGACAATGCGGTCTCATACTCACTCCAATAGGATCCTCCTCGCCTTTGCCAATTTCTTTTTCCGTGCATCAAGATTTGGAGCATCTGGCTTAGGAACATCTTCATCAATGAATTCCTTCAAGCCATTGTCTTCGAGTACTGCATCCATCTTGTCCTTCCAATAAATGTAGTTTGATCTTCCCTTGAGTGCATACTCTAACCTCAAGCCATTGAAATCCATTTCGACCTTGAATCAATTGTAGCACCAATAAAGTCTTTCTGCAAATTTGAATTCTATCTAGTCACAATCTCAGCTCTTGCTTCACTTCTGTAATTTCCTGTGGTCTAATACCATGTATAAATTATACAATATGCATGTATATCTTGGATTCACCCAATATAACAATGTACTAAAGTTAAATACTGAATCGCTTCTACAAATATTTTGTGGAATTGAAAAAACACAATCGCTAATCACACGAACATGAAGAAAGATCAATGACACACAACATAGATAATTTCCCGGGGAAATATTACAGCTAAAAACCCCACTATATTATATTGTATATTAAGCATGGATCATAAAAAAATTACATAAAAAACTCTTCTCACAAGATTACTCAGTACATCAGCTAATTGTCTGACACTTTCATGTGCAAAACTGACCAACACATAGCCAATTCTCAGCCTACATACAACCTGCCTTGCTTGTGCAATCCATGATGGTAAATATTCCTAAAATATAGAAATTATGGCCTGCCTTGACTGCGCAAGTATCATGGGCACTCCAATGGGTTTTTTCCTACATGTGTTCGAGCGGATAATCCTACAACTGATAGTCAACCTCCCTTTCACCTAGAACTCAACTGGGTCCCCATTTGATCTGAAATGCATGCAAATAATAATAGTAAATCCTTAGTTGCATGTGAGATCACTAATTGTGAATTAACTAATATTTAATTCAATATATCTCTCACTAGTGTATATTCAGTTACAAGTAGCACAATTGAGTTTAACTCACTTAACTGAGTTAAAATATTTACAACTTGCACCAACTCATGCACCACTACACTTCGAACTTTGTTACAACTAGAATTACTCTGCATGTCCCACCAACCAACCTCTAACTCGAAATGCACTAGCTAACTAAATTTATGACTTTTAGTTAACTCATTCAATTCCACATTGAGAATATATTACAATTTAATTTCCATCTAAATTAAGAGATAATAAAAATAAACATGCACCCAAAAATAGCATTATGGGCCTCAGCCTAGTCTAGGTGCTTAATGCAATCAGGTGCTTAATGCACTAAGCATGCGTGTTGAATCTTCTTGTTGAATCTCAACATATTGTAACCAGAGATGTGTAGAAAATCGATAAATTGATGATACCAAGGATTTGGTCTAAAAGGAAGGAAAGGGTAGATTTTTTCACTATACCTTAGATCTAAATATTCTTGACGAGAAGGAATTGTGATCTCTTGTTCCACGTCAGATATCTCTTTAATGCTAATTAGGCCAGGAGGAAGATTCTCAGTAATAAGAAGTTTCACTGGAGGGGAACGAGGATGGCCAGGAGTCAGGGCTATGAGATCTGAAGGTGACTCAGACGAAGTAGATTCATATTCAGGCTCAGATATTTCGGGTTCAGTGAATTATGTATATGACAATTCACTAGTAATAGATTCAACTGTAATTAATTCAAATATTTTTGTTTGTTCTTGATCTTTTTCAATTATCTGAGGTTGATTAACTTCAAAATCATGATGTACTACAATGGATGTTTCACCTTGTTCAGTAGACCTGGTTCCTGATTGTTGAACTCTTTCAATTTTTATTTTTTCCAATTGACTGGGTGTATACTCATGGGGTTTCCCCTGAATTCTACGTGAATGTCTCAGTAATTCAGTCATGGTTAATATTTTTTAGCTTACGAAATCAAAAAATTTCAAAATAATATGCCTAAGGTCACTAAAAATAAATCAAATGAACACGTTCCTACAAAATCTAAGATAAAAACACACACAAACAATATATTTCCACAATAAAAACACTAGTTGGTGATGAAATATAACATCGAAGAAATTAATGTGGAAAACTGGCGGTTGGAACAGTTACCTTGACAACCTTCTTAATGAAACAATCCAATGCAAGTAACTTCACTATGCCATCTCAAAGTAAAGAGTACCCTCTGAAAAGTCCAAGTGAGTCTAGTCAACGTCTGCTCCATGTAAATCCAAGGTTTGCTAAAAAGTGACCCCAGGCTCCTCGAAAATGGTTAATCTGAGGTTTACTGTTTGTATTGCGTGCACATATTCTATATTCACCAATGAATTAGGTACAATTACCTCACTGTGTCCGACATGACCTCATGCTTGACTCTTTTAAGAAGAGATTACCTGAGTACAAATGCAACAATTGGATTTCCCTACCATGAGATGCTACTTGTTTGTTTTAACTGCTTTGGAACGTTAATAACAACCTATTCCAAAGCACTAGCTTAAGCTAAATTAGTGGAATGAGCCCTAGAAAATTTTAAAAATATCTAGATTGATTTTATTAAGCGTTGTATTGATTTGGCTATTATTTATGCAAAGGGGCATGGAGATGAAACTTGATGATATTGTGACCTGACTCAAAATACTCTAAATACATCAATATGAAAATGCAACTCTTTATTTCGATGAATTGTATTTAAGAGAAATTTTAAGGACTTTTGAACTGAAAAAGTACAATCTTCCTAAAAATTCAAATAAAAATCATTTTTCATCAAGAAAACAATTTCATTAAGAACACAATTTCCAAGCATGACCAATGTCTCTTTTGTGAAGAAAATTTCATTACAATTTTGATGAACGAACAAATGTCAAAATAAATCAACTTCTAAAAACCCTAAAAAGTATAAAAAACTTCAAAGGAAATCAAATTTCTAATTATCAATCCTAACTAAGATACGTATGATTGTATTTTTAATTATTTCTCTTAAATGTAAGAAAACTAAAAATGTTTCCACTTGACCTAGTAGAAATGAAATCATGAAAGACTATCTTGAGACAAATGAGACTTCGGTGATCTAGAATATTTTCCGTTTTTCAATCAAGTAAGAAACACATATTCAAATAGGTAAGGCTGGCAATAATCCTGGTGGCTCAAGGAGACAATAACATAAAACCAGTGATCTTTAAAAAATGAATCTATATTCCAAAAAGAGCAACAGAAAACCAGGGAAAACCCTAACTAAATTATGCAAAAAGGATTATTTATCAAACAATACTCTAACATGTTGAGGAGGAGTTCATACACAGACTCTGAAAACTGGTATAGATCAGGTTAAACCTTAAGAATTTGGTTATCTGACTCTGTAAGAGAAAATTTTAATTTTTAAAAATTTCCCAGGGGGTGCGCAACTTCTCAGTGCAAACCAGTGTGCATGCGCACTGGACTAAACTGGCGAGTTGCACAGGTTGCCGCTCTGTTTTCCATAGAAAACTGCGCAGGATAGAGAAAAGTTGGAAAACATAAATTTAAGGATTTCTATCTCAGAGAATATAAAAATTTATATACCCAACCACACTCAAAGAAGTCAAACCAAGAAAGCTATAATGTCAAACCAAACATAACCAAAGAAAACTAAACTTTTCTTCCCCAGTGGAATCGCTAATTTATTTTGTGGATTAATCCCTCTTGCAGACAGGAGTGATCTCCCTAGTAACCCAACAAGTAACTAGAAACAAAGATCCATTGAATGCCTCTTTCTATAAAATATTTGTATTTTAGAATATTAAAACTTTGAAATAATGCTTCTACCTTTCAACCAAGACGTTCGATGTAGCCTTTTTCCTTTCGCTCCAAAGAAATTCTTAATTTCTTAGAAGAACCTGTAATCACAAACAATGCAAAGGATCAAAGCACCTGCAATATATAATAATCATAAATACTAGTCTAACTTATTGATCAAGGAGTCTAAGTATTGACATCATTTCCACGAATTCAGAAACAAGACAATGAGAAATAGATATCCATATGTATTATCATAAATTAAAAAGAGAAATTTTACAACCTGGACCTTAATTTTGTATAGATTTCTCCCGTGTGTCTGTGCAATCGTTTCCTTCGGTTTGATAAGCCTTCCTCTCTAGAATGACCGACATGAAGTCATGTGCACAAAGGTGTGATCTTCAATGTGAAAACAACAACTTACTAGTTCAGAATCTATGAACTCTGTGAACTCTCTCCAGCTTAGAATCTATACAAATCGGTATCTACCCTTCAACCTGAAACTTTAGCTCAATTTATAGAGAGATTGGGTAGTTTTAGATCCATTAAGAGAGGGATGATTTCCTCCCATTAATGGATTTGGGTTCCTTTGGCCAAGGGATAAGCTCCCTAAGTAGAGGGATAAAGCTCGAATTGGCGCGACTCTAGAGGTTTCCACTTGGGAGAATATTCGACCAACTAGGCTTCTAGAAGTTACCTTTTTATATTTGCTTCCTTTTTACGGGGGTGCATAGATTTTAGTGGCGAATAGAGTAGCGATATCTGCGGCTAATTGAAGAAGTATTAGCGCATGCATAGGTAATGGTCACAAAAGCGCACAGGTAATATTTTAAAGGTTTTAAGGAGATTTTCTCTAGTTTTCAAGACTTGGTTCAGGAACATGAGTATTTTTTACCTATAATGGAACAGGATATGGATGGTGATAGACCCATAACGATAGTAAAATTTCATGGTGACAAAATAACATGTAACAAATACAAGTAGTCAAAAGGTGTGAGCAATGCCAACACTACGCTCACAAGGAAAGAGCCCCTCCAACTCCCCCGTACCTGGTCATTGTAGCAAGCCCCTTTTAAAAATTGGGAATTGAATTCATGACTTGAAACCCCACATATTTTGGCAACAACAAATACATCATTGTCGTCATTGACTCTTTCACCAAATGGGAAAAATCCATGCCCACATGCGATAACACCACAGGAATTGCAACACGGTTTTTCTTCAATCATGTCATGGCACGATTCGGTGTACCTAAGGAGTTAGTATCTAACCATGGAAAGCATTTAGAGGATGAAATATTCTAGGAGCTATCCCATCACCTTGGTTTCACACATTAGTTTGTGTCACCATACTACCCCCAGTCCAACGGCCAGGTAGAAGTTGTTAACAAAGTACTCAAAACAATGTTACATCGCATGGTAAACAACCATAAAACCAACTAGCACTATATTGTTTTTTCAGCCTTATGGGCATTGTTGTACCTTAAGAGACAATCCCTTAGCTGTGATAAGGAATCAATGCTTAAGACATTTATATGATTATGTCACGAATATATATGTCTTTGTTTTATTAACCCCCAAGCATTTATGATTAAACCCTTAAATGTCAAATATCATGAATGCTTCACAATGCTACCATTTGTTAATGTTGAATGAAGTGACTAGAAGAATATGAAAGAATAATTCCAAACTGATATGATGACATTTCCAACCCTAGAAGAAATATATGAAAGAAATAGTTAAAACAAAGGAGCGCCAATTAAGGTTTTTAACTCTTATATACAAACATAAAAAGAGACATGCTACTCATAACTTTGTTTTATTCATAGATAGAAAACACATAATGTAAACTTGAATAAATTTCAACATAAATAGAATGCTAGAAACTTGCTTACTCATTCATTAATCTTTGAATATCTGAGTACAAAAATAATGGTTTGAAGGTCCAAAAACTCGAAACCTTTCCTTCCCTTGAAAATTACATTAAATACAGTAAAAAGGAGTTTGGAACTACTGTAACCAACCCTAAATACCAAAACTACTTTAAGACTTCGAAGGCTGTCTATTACATGCCTTGAAAATGTCTTGTTACAATTACATTGTCTTAAGAAAATAACATAAAATAAATATCCTAATCTATAGGAATTGATGATGATGTAGCTTCTTTTCGTTGGTCAACTAATTTGTCTTTCTTTGCTACTGATCCTTTTGGCAGGTCTATTGTCCAAGCTCTGCACTTTTTCCATATTTCTACCTTCATCCTGGATGAATGTGTCAGATTGTGATATTCCAATTTGAATGCATTAATTCGATCATAAGAAGGCCTTTCTGTGAAAAGAGTCTTTACCATCCACAAGAGTTGGAAATTTCTCTACAAGAAGTTGACCATTGTCTCTCCTTTAAGCACCTGAGTCTTTTCATGCCTGTTATCAACTTTGCTTTTTGTCATCACTAGTAAGTTCTCATAAGAATTCCATGGCAAAATATTTCCTTCAGCTCCCCAACATGATGGCAAGCCTACTCTTGTCATTTTATCAAAAGACTTATCAAATTGACTTACTGCTTCCTTGATTTCCATTAGCTTGTTTTCTGCAGCCTTTCTGAGATCATTTCTAACAATCATATTATTAATTTCTACTGCATACAACATTCTGTCTTGCAAATCATTCTCCTCTAATTCCTAATCTGATTTAGAATTAATAAAATCAATAAATATTCTCGCCCAAATGGCTCTATTAATTCCTTTTTTCTTATCAGACATGATTGGTTCTTCACATTCTAAAATAAGGCTTTTCTCTTTTGCAATTATCATCAAGAAACACCAATTAGATTTCATTTCTGAGATGATATCAGTCCAAATGATATCTTTAGCTTGTATCAGTGAGATATTTCCTTTCAGTCTTTCTTTGAGATTTTTAATCTTAGCTTTAGCATTTCGGAAATCCATTTTATATTTGTCAGCTTCATTTTCTATGACTTTCATCAATTTTGTTGTAGTTTGCAGATCTGTTTGAGCCTTCTTTCGATCTCTTTCAGCCATATGCAACTCAGTATTTAATTGAAAAAATTTTGCTTGAGGGTCTTCATCACCTGTAGGAAAAATAAAAGTACAATTATGATTATCAATATGATTTTGCAATGAAATTGCAGTCTTCTTTATTTTGGAGAGCTCTTCATATTTCTGCATGAGTTGCTGCAACAGATTTTTCTTTTCCTTCTCTACCTCTGCAACTTCTGTAGCCATTGAATGTTCTCCAGTAGGTAACTTTAACTTCTTCCTTAATGTCGATATTTCTACCTCAGCACTTTGCATGAATTTTTTTACAGCAGCCTTATCACTGGGGTCTACTCCAATTTTTATAATAATTTTCTTCAATTCCTCATTCTGAACTGTTAAGGCTCTTGAGTTAGCCTTCTCTAACTTCAACTGTTTAATTAATTTACCCAACATATTATTTGCCTTTATTTCCATTGCATTAGTCTTTGTGAGGTCATTTACAATCAATTGACCTGTTTGCATATGCAAATTCATTTTATCCATCAGTGGAATTTTCTTTACATCCACAGTCACATTGATAGTGTTGAAATTGCTGGAAGAACCAATTGACATATATGTAGGATGTGACAGGGAAATTCTAAATTGATCTTTCTCAAGATCCATACAGTCAACAATATTATTTGATCAACAACAACTTGATGTTCAGCCAGGGCCTCCATGATGGCCTTCATCCTCTGATTTCTTTCTTCAATTTGTGAAAACAGTTGTTTGATCAAGGGCACCTGTTCATGAGAAGCTTCATGATCCCTGGGTGAAGTAGGAGCATTTTTCTCTTCTCCCAATTGTAAATAAAATCTAGGCAAATTAGATGTAGGCTCTTCAGTAAGTTTTGTTCTCTTCTTTCTCTCAAGGTAAAATTGAAATCTGATACAAATGCCCAAGCAAAAACAACTCTTGCTCCAATAGGAGGAGGTTTCATTTCCACAAGCAAACTATTGTACAACTTATTAAATCTTTTAATAAAATCACTCATGCTTTCATTTGATTTTTTCTTTATAGCATTAAACTATGTTAAAGAATAACCATGGTCTCTTTTTTCTCCCCATCTCTGGATTAATTGTCTTTCTAATTCATCCCAATCATTGATTGAACCATTTGGTAATCCTTTGAACAATTTTCTTGCCTCTCCACTTAGACACTGCACAAAAAGTCTCATTGCAACTTCAAGATGCGCTACATTAAATTTTTTAGCAAAAGTGAAAAACAAAGGCAAGTGTTGTTCTGCAGTTATTTCATCTTCACCAGTAAATCTAGGAAGCAACTTAAGGTACTCTTTAGGCATTTCATTCATTGGTTGGGGTAGATTTAATGGTGCATATCTATTCATCAAGAAAGCAGGGGCTGCCATGTTTATGCCCTGATTGACTTCTCCTTGAGTAGGGGTAAAATGAATACCAATTGTAGGTGGGGATAAAAGGGGTGGGACAACTGATATGGGAAGGGGTATATGAACAATAGCAGAAGAACTGGCAACTGAATTAGGTTGAGATTCTGTGAATGGAAATGATACAGACTCAAAAGATAGTTCTTCTAACGTTGGTTCTTGGAAATGAATGGGTGAGGATAAGGATTCTTTTTCCGAGAAAATGAGTTTCTGGGAAATTTCCTTGGATGGAAAGATATGAGAACTGCTGCCTAGTGCAAGCAGTGTGGCATCAGGAGTAGAAAATATTTTTGTTTTCTGGCCCTTCTTTGAAACTAACTTTTCTGGATCTGAAAGAATAGGGACTTTTTACTGAGAGGTATCTGACCTCGTGTGAGGCCTCTTAGGAGCCAAAATTATTAAAAATAAAGCACAACTTAGTATTTCCTCCTCTCTGAACAACCAGAGGAAATATGAACAAAACCCAGGGAAAACCTTCGAATCTTCATTCCCCGGCAACGGTGCCAATTAATGTTGTACCTTAAGAGACAATCCCTTAGCTGTGATAAGGAATCAGTGCTTAAGACATTTATATGATTATGTCACGAATATATATGTCTCTATTTTATTAACCCTCAAGTACTTATGATTAAACCCTTAAATGTCAAATATGATGAATGCTTCACAATGCTACCATCTATTAATGTTGAATGAAGTGACTAGAAGAATATGAAAGAAGAAGTCCAAATTGATATGTTGTTTTATACAGAAAATATCATTTCCAACCCCAGAAGAAATATATGAAATAAATAGTTAAAACAAAGGAGCGCCAATTAAGGTTTTTAACTCTTATATACAGACATAAAAAGAGACATGCTGCATAGAAAACACATAATGTAAACTTGAATACATTTCAACATAAACAGAATGCTAGAAACTTTCTTACTCATTCATTAATCTTTGAATATCTGAGTACAAAAATAATGGTTTGAAGGTCCAAAAACTCAGAACCTTTCCTTCCCTTGAAAATTACATTAAATACAGTAAAAAGGAGTTTGGAACTACTGTAACCAACCCTAAATACCAAAACTACTTTAAGACTTCGAAGGCTGTCTATTACATGCCTTGAAAATGTCTTGTTACAATTACATTGTCTTAAGAAAATAACATAAAATAAATATCCTAATCTATAGGAATTGATGATGATGTAGCTTCTTTTCGTTGGTCAACTAATTTGTCTTTCTTTGCTACTGATCCTTTTGGCAGGTCTATTGTCCAAGCTCTGCACTTTTTCCATATTTCTACCTTCATCCTGGATGAATGTGTCAGATTGTGATATTCCAATTTGAATGCATTAATTCGATCATAAGAAGGCCTTTCTGTGAAAAGAGTCTTTACCATCCACAAGAGTTGGAAATTTCTCTACAAGAAGTTGACCATTGTCTCTCCTTTAAGCACCTGAGTCTTTTCATGCCTGTTATCAACTTTGCTTTTTGTCATCACTAGTAAGTTCTCATAAGAATTCCATGGCAAAATATTTCCTTCAGCTCCCCAACATGATGGCAAGCCTACTCTTGTCATTTTATCAAAAGACTTATCAAATTGACTTACTGCTTCCTTGATTTCCATTAGCTTGTTTTCTGCAGCCTTTCTGAGATCATTTCTAACAATCATATTATTAATTTCTACTGCATACAACATTCTGTCTTGCAAATCATTCTCCTCTAATTCCTAATCTGATTTAGAATTAATAAAATCAATAAATATTCTCGCCCAAATGGCTCTATTAATTCCTTTTTTCTTATCAGACATGATTGGTTCTTCACATTCTAAAATAAGGCTTTTCTCTTTTGCAATTATCATCAAGAAACACCAATTAGATTTCATTTCTGAGATGATATCAGTCCAAATGATATCTTTATCTTGTATCAGTGAGAGATTTCCTTTTAGTCTTTCTTTGAGATTTTTAATCTCAGCTTCAGCATTTCGGAAATCCATTTTATATTTGTCAGCTTCATTTTCTATGACTTTCATCAATTTTGTTGCAGTTTCCAGAACTGTTTGAGCCTTCTTTCGATCTCTTTTAGCCATATGCAACTCAGTATTTAATTGAAAAATTTTTGCTTGAGGGTCTTCATCACCTGTAGGAAAAATAAAAGTACAATTATGATTATCAATATGATTTTGCAATGAAATTGCAGTCTTCTTTATTTTGGAGAGCTCTTCATATTTCTGCATGAGTTGCTGCAACAGATTTTTCTTTTCCTTCTCTACCTCTGCAACTTCTGTAGCCATTGAATGTTCTCCAGTAGGTAACTTTAACTTCTTCCTTAATGTCGATATTTCTACCTCAGCACTTTGCATGAATTTTTTTACAGCAGCCTTATCACTGGGGTCTACTCCAATTTTTATAATAATTTTCTTCAATTCCTCATTCTGAACTGTTAAGGCTCTTGAGTTAGCCTTCTCTAACTTCAACTGTTTAATTAATTTACCCAACATATTATTTGCCTTTATTTCCATTGCATTAGTCTTTGTGAGGTCATTTACAATCAATTGACCTGTTTGCATATGCAAATTCATTTTATCCATCAGTGGAATTTTCTTTACATCCACAGTCACATTGATAGTGTTGAAATTGCTGGAAGAACCAATTGACATATATGTAGGATGTGACAGGGAAATTCTAAATTGATCTTTCTCAAGATCCATACAGTCAACAATATTATTTGATCAACAACAACTTGATGTTCAGCCAGGGCCTCCATGATGGCCTTCATCCTCTGATTTCTTTCTTCAATTTGTGAAAACAGTTGTTTGATCAAGGGCACCTGTTCATGAGAAGCTTCATGATCCCTGGGTGAAGCAGGATCATTTTTTCTTCTTCCAAATGTAAAGAAAAACCAGGCGAATTAGATGTAGGCTCTTCAGTAAGTTTTATTCTCTTTGTTATTTCTGCTATGATGGGAGTTTAAATATTTTCATCTACTGAACTCATCACACCTTTACTTGTTATCTTCTCTTGTTCTAGCCTACTTTCATGAATGAAAGAAGAGTACCCATTCTCAATTATTCTATTTGAAATCACATTATATGGGTCATAAGCCCAACTTTCTCCTAGTAGCATATGCATGTCATCTAACATTTTTGTTCTTCATCAAATGCTTGCCTCATATTTACTATGAAAGGGCCTACAACCATGGGTAATTTATACATGTGTCCTTTCTTCATAGGCAAGAAATGAACCTGATCAACATTTAGACTCTATCTAATGAACTCTAAAGCAAAAAGCCTCATTGGTACAAAATTTGGGAGTCTGTAAGGCTCAACACTTGCTCCATATAGCCTTATTTCATAATATTCCTCAAAAACAAACCAAACTCCATATTTAAAATTGTTTCCTAAATGCAGAAACTCCTGAGCTTTAGGTAAGAAACAGGGAGGAGGAATTCCAATCAATATTTTGTATGCAGTTGGCATGTAATAGCTAGAAAAATCAAACAACCTAGCCTCATTTTGCTCCCTTCTAACTACATCTGTCCAGAATATCACTGATTGCCTTCTTTTATCTACATCCATAATATTTAGACCTAAATGCATGAATTATTCCACATTCTGATATAAGAAAAAATATACAACAATGAAGGAAATTTGAAAGAACTTGTTAATGAAAGGCTCATCAGCTGTGAATTGACTGCTTCGTGCCAATATGATGGAATATCCAACACCATTCCTGACTTCATCATCATGGCAAACATCCCTAGGACTGATTTATCCATTGTATTATCATCATATTTACCCAAAATTTTTGCAATATTACTCAATACTGGACGAGTCTCAGCATCAAAAACCCCCATAGAAAAGTCTTTGCAATCTGGCTGAAACTGCTTCATGTCAGGCTTCAAATAAAACATGAACTGATTGAAATCTTCTCCTGCAAGATTATCATAATATTGTACCAACGAATCGTCAAAAAATTTGATGGCTAAATCTGACTTAGGATAGCAAAGGGCTTGGCGGATTAACAAGGTAGACACCTGCAGAACGTTCTCTCCTTGGTAATTCATGACAAAACACTTCCCTAGATACATGACAGATACCAAACAGTAGATAAATTCAGGGAAAAGATGGGTTGTTGGAATGCATGCAGATAAAACTCCAAACTTGACCATGGCAGAATATACAGGGGAAGAATTATCATTCAAGATAACTTGCTGGTAGAAAGGGAGGTGAATTATTGAACACGGGGTATCTTGAATATCCCTCTCAGTATCCATGAGAGGGATATGGCTAGCTGAACCTGATAAGGATGACTGTTTAGCCATGGTTGAAAATTTACGTGAGAATAGTTTACAGGGTGGTCAATTTTGCAGGTGGCGGAAAACTAAAACAAGGTGCAGTGCAACAAATCACAAGTAATTTGAAAAACAGATAAAAAACTTCTTTAAATAGGTGGTGTGGTTTTTAAATTTAATGCTGACAAGACGCGCCAGCAAGCCGTTAACTCTGCCCGACGTGGAAGACAGTTGTGACCAACTCAGCGTCTTACGTCACTGCGGGGGCTCTCAAGGTACGGAGGAAAACTTTGGTTAGTGCCCCCGCACTCAATCTCCGCCGTTCATCTTTGTTGTCCCCACAGTCAACCCGGTCAACTTCGGAGGCACTCATCACAGTATCCGGTGCGCTAGTTGTGCCCGCGGGTTGGGCCTTTTGATAAGGACTTTAATTATCAACGCCTTCTGCCAATCAAATCAATCAATGTTTAACATCAAGTACCAAACCCACTATTATAAAGTTTAAATTTTTAAACTTTAACTCAGATTTTGGCAAACATACATATTTTTTTCATGCTAAAGTATAAGATTTTGATACTTTAACATATTTTCCAACAATTTCTTATTTTTATATTTTCAAATATTTGAAAAGTAAAAGGATATGTAGATGATCCACAACAGGCATACTGCACAAAATTCAAGTCCTCGACAAGGTTTACACCTTTCCAATTGGTATACAGTGTTATCACTCTCAATTTTTTTAAAAAAAATTAGTAGGGTCATCATAAGCTTCACCTTCTCTCATTAGGTTAGATCATTCATTTGATGAGAAATTCACTTAATCATGTTTATTATAGGTCATAGGAACCTCATTAGTCTTGTCATTAGGGTCATATCCACAATAATCCACCTTGGGTTCACTAGCATAGTCATCAATTTTTTTTTTTAAACAACTTGTCTAGTTTTTCACAGTTTCGTAGCGAATACAATGCACAATAGGTAGATTTCGCTACAAAACTACCTGACAATTTCGTAGCGAATCTGAGGATTTCTCTATTTTTTTACTTTTTGAGTAGTCAACTTCAAGGGAAGTTTATGGGAAAACAAAGAAGCATTCTAAGAAAATGAGAGCGATTATTTTCAAGTACATATCAAATAACAATAAACTCTTTCACTTTTCTCAAAGGTGCTAAAAATTGGGAGATTCAGAGATGTCTTTCGGCTCTATTTTCAGAATGCATAATTTTCTTGTTTTATACATGTCGTTCAAATGAATATTTTGGACAGTTGGAGATGGTTTTCAAAAAAACAAGAGAGTTTTTTCTTCATAACATTCTAATTTACAATAACCTCCTCCCATTTTGCAACATCTATCAAGGATAGGGAGATAGGATTTCATCTATGAACCCTATTTTTTCAAAAAAACAGAGTCATTTTATTGGTAAATTAACTTGCTAAAGGTGAAAATGATGCTTTTTGAAGAGGGTAAGAGGCATTTTTAACCAATTTTGCCTTATCATCTTTCATCATATAAATTTTCAGACCTACAAGTGAAATTTTTATGAAAAGGGGATAATTTTGAATTTTCTCCACAATAAGGTAGTTTCGTAGCGAGTTCCAGGCTTGAAGGCCAAAAATCGCTACGAATTTTCTAAAGAATGTTTTTTGTCTTTAAATTCAGTTTTATGGAGAACTAAGGAGGGAAAAAAATTTTATTTTGCTCATTAGCCCCAAGGAAGATCCTCCAATAGTCGAAAAGGTCAAAAGTTATGCAAAAGGTGGATTTTGGAGTTTGCTACAAAATGAGCGCTATGCAATTTTTGTACGTGACAGTTTTAGCAGTCAACTTAAAGTTTGATTTCTGACCAAATGAAAAAGGATTTTGGAAATATGAAAGAGGTTTTTATTCTTCACAAGCCCATATACAAAAAACTCTCTCTATTTATGCAAATCCATCATCGTTTTGAAATTATACACTCATATTTGAAGCCCTTTTTCATAATTTTCACTAACCAGATTTGTGAAAAATTTGTAAAATTTGACTTGGAGGAGGGCCAGATCAACATCCACATGGCATAATGACACATCATCACTCTAGTACACTCATAAAATTAGTTGGTTGCAGTTGATAAGGGTTATTAAATTGATTTGTTGAACTATTAATGAAAGAAGAGTCCTTTTTTTATTCAAACTTTACAAAACAGAAATATCCATAGGAAGTCTCCAAGTGATGGAATCATGTTTGAAATAGGTCTCTGAGGTGGGAATTCGAGGTGAGAAAGGTGGAAAATCATTTTTATGACTCCTCACTCTATAAATGAGAGATTTTTATAGTTATAAATGGTTGGGAGATGTTAGGTATGCACTACGATTGTAATCTTTCACTATTAGTAATATACTTTTGCAGCAACTTGTTTCAGACCCAAGATTCATTGTATGTTCTTATCTTTATGCAGTGGCTCATGTGTAATCACTTGTAATTCAGTAATATGCTCTAATTTCCTGTACACATGTAGTTGTTGTTTTGTCCTTTATGTGTGATTTGATAAGAATATAAGTGCCTTGGCTTCCATGACATTTGCGGATTTGTAATTGAGGTTTACAATGACTCCATAAGCCAAATGGTAGCAAATCCTATACATTTTCCACCTGCAATCATATAAAATCAAGTCATTATCATAGATTTATCCATATAATAAATTTTTTATTGAAAAAATCATAAGTTATCTTGAGAGAGCCCTCTCAGACTGAAGAGGCTAATCTTCAGTCAAAAGCTGGTATGAAATAGTTACTCCAAGTTGACCATTGAAGCAACCCAAGAGGAACTCAATTTGGTGATAACATACAGAATGTAGGTCATACTTCCCATTGAGCGTAAAATCCTCAACTTACAGGCATCCATCAAACTTCTCACTAATACCCAGCCTTTAGAGCAACAGTTGGTACAATTAGAACTCGTCGACGAAAGCCGATGAGAATCTCTCCAACACAATGAGGCTCATAATAAAAGAGTGAAAGCATCATTCGACCACAACATAACCCCTCGCTCATTTTCCAAGGTGGAGCTAGTCCTCCACTATGATGTTGCAAAAGAAGACTTAGGACCCGAGTAGTTCGAAACATTATGGAAGGGTATTTACATCATCAAGCATTGTATCCTCAAAGAGAATACATTATGTCAGAGCTCGACGGTGCATGCCTAACCAATCCGGACAATGGGCTCTAGCTTAATAAATTTCACCCAAAAGGCAGAAATCCTCAGTACCCTAAAGTTAAAATGAATGTAACATATTTTTTTCTAAAAACAACGCTCTTGTGTCATAGATGGATTTTCTACCATCTACTATTTTGGATTCACTGATGGAGCTTCTCAATGGTCACAAAATTTAGTCGCAGCCGTCTGGGCCATATACTCTCCTAACCAATCAGTATTCATCGCCAACAGAGTATGTATCGGGTCAGCCACAAACAATCAAGTAGAATATGATCTAATCATTAGGATATTGAGTGATCCCTCCAACTAAGGCATCAGTCATTTGCATGTCTTTCTTGATTCCCGGTTAGTGGTATCGTAGTTAAACCAAACCTTTCAAGTATAGGATTCATGCCTATTTAGGAGGAACTTGCATGCACGACAGTTGGCCCGCAACTTTGATCACATTACATTTACACATGTACTAAGAGATCAAAATTAGATAGTTGATCGCATAGCTAACAATATCCTAGACTGGAATGCATATCATATAAACGATCAACCATAAAGAAAAATCCCATCATAAGCATAACATCCATCATAAGTACATAACATCCATCATAAACATATAAAAACATATAAAAATAACCATAGACACATCATAAAAGCCACCAAAATACATCTCGAATATATACATCAAAAAATATGTGTCCCAGTATACAAAAACAAGTCACTAACTTTCACGACAGTCAAAAAATATACATATCACCTACACAGGGAAGCATTCTCATAATGGGTTATTTCCCTAGTCATAAAATATCGCTAGGGATAAGCCCCACCTGGTGGGTCCTCCTAACCTACGTGAGCACTCGGTTCCAGTATACGAGCAACATCTACGGCGAAAATTGTTGTTCATAACAAAGTCAGGCAACGCGCCCTCTCCTAGGCCATCACTATCTCCAACCATATATCGGCCAGGTTATCAAAACCCCTAGTTGGTAAGCCCTGAGTCAGCCTCTCTAGCCGACTCCATGAATCTTCCAAATCCAAAGCATGAGCATCTGCTGCCTCCGACCATGCCACATCATCTGTCTCTTGGGCCTCAATAGCCGCCAGCCAACCCTCGTCATCTACCACTTGGCCTCTGCTGCCAATACTCAAATGTCTTCAACCACCAACAGCTCCTCAACCATAGCCACCTGCGCCTCTTAATCCTCCTCTGCATGTGACAAGAGGGAAGCATCCCCACCAGTACCTGCAGTGCTTCTACCCTCCCTTGAGGGACCTCCAGCACCAAAATGAACCCCAAGTTAGGCCTAACCCATCCAAGGTGGATCCCTCCTCCTAGGTTTATGGCCTACCAAGCGAGTAGTGGGATGCCATGTTAGCCCCACATTTGCAATGGAAACCAAAATAGTATTAGTGTCACCATAAAAGAAAAAAAATATATATATATATATATACAAAAAATAGAACTTTCAAATGCAGCAAAACATAAAAGGTCATACATGTCAGTCCCCATGCATAGTCAGGATGGAGACCCATATCCATATCCCCCAAAAATCCATCCCTGCATACAGAAACTCGAGGAATAGATATGGTTTCTACTCGAACCACGCCTCGACCGTTGCGTCCCAATACCTGTCTTCCTCACCCCCACCACTTGGGGGCATCACAGGTGCTCATCGGTGCATCCAAGGATCCCTCGGAGGGCCCAAAGGCACCACCAAAAATGGTCATGGCATCACGACCTGCTCATACATGTTGCTGCAAAGAATGCTTGCATATGCAAAAGTATTCATTGAACCCCTTTGTGCTTTGGTCAGTTGAGTGATCATGCCCTGATAAACATAACATTCCCAATCAAAGAAATGACCAACTTGTAGTCGACGCAACACCACAATATGCAGTCTTGATACTCGGTGGGTCGATGTCAACCTAGATAGGAAAACTATCATATCTAGAATAGCTCGCTCAACAAAATATGTAATAGAGCTCACTCGAACGCAACCTCATGTAATGGGTTTAGGCCCACAGTTACCTGCCTCTTGAACCCAATAATGAATGTTCACTCCCCTAGGGGGAGTGGATATGGGAGTGCCTCCCCCTAAGGTAAGAGACCCATCACAAAGTAGATATTGGTCTCAGTCTGGATCACCACATCTCTCCTATGCAAGACCAAAAAACGTCGCCGCCTATTCCAGCATCAGACCAGGTATCGTAAAAATGCATCCTGAGATCTCAATATGTTGCTCTCCAAAAACTTGAGCAATCCATATCAAGCCAGTGTCTCTCGAGCACGTGGGTTTTGGGATATCTTCATGCACAGATTAGGCCAGTCCCACTCTCTCCACAACATCCTTCCACCAAGAAAACATCATAATGTTAGTTTTTACACAAATACCTTTAAATTCATTAAAAAATTACATCCTCATGCATGTTAGCCCTCTTTGCGTGCTGATCTGCGCATGTGCCAAACACAAGCACATGGCACAGCGTGCTAAAAAAATTCTAACCGCGAGGTCTACATGCAAAGGGAAACCCCTTGCATGGAGATCGTGCACGCCATCTTGGATCGCCCCCACGGTCCTACCCAAAAATGGGCATAAAACCTGTACAATATCACACATTTACGGTCCACCTAGACATTAAAATGACAAAAATGAATAGCAAGACGTTTTAGCTCCTACCTAACACTATTCGCGCAAATCTCAGGTGCTCTGGTTGACCGTAACTGAAATAAAATCTCTGGAGGATGGCTTTGCTCTGACCCCAAACACTCAAAAAGCATAAATGAATTTAAAATGGGCCATATTATCCTATATATTGCCCTTTTTACCATTTTCAAAATCCCATAATTGGAGCTCAGAGTACCCAATCACAAAACCACAAGAAACACTGCTATCAACACTTCATCATGTTCAATTTAGACCTCATAAATCATGGTTTTAGATAAAATTATTTTCAGGCCCAACGCCAACCCCTCCACACTAAATTTTAGGTATTCCCTCTCTTATCGCTTTAAATTCAAGTTATTTCAAAATACTTGTATGGAAAAGATGCTTTTACTTGGGGTATTGGCTACAAATGTTGCAGGCACGCCAAATCACTATACATCTGAGACATCAAAAGTACAAGAGCAGGTATCATTCTACCCTTAGCATGATAGGCTTCCCTAAAAATATTTTCACATCCTAACATAATTTCCTCAAAAGAACAAAACCATAATTTTCATTCCCCGACCATGTTTATCACCACCCTACTTTACATATTATAAACACCCTTTATGGTCGGTAGATCCACACCTTTCGTGGCATCCATCACCCATGTATACCATATGTCAATATCTGGAGCCATGGCCACAAAATCTGACCCGGGAACCATTTCATGTCCATACATCCATGATCAAACATCAATCAGTTTTACTCATTGCATGTCCAAACCCTATTCCTCGACCACCATTCTCTACAAGAGGATCGCCCAAAACGAATCACTATGTTTCACATTTTTCCTATCACACCCTCATAAGCATATCCCATCTGTGACATTTTCATCCGCTTCATCACTCTCAAACCAATACCGACCAATGGGGCCCCCACCCTCAGCAAAACACCCTCCTCGCATCACTGTGTAGGATCATTCATGTTAATGGGTTACCCGTCTTCATGCTTGTAAATCCTAACCACTTTCATATTCTTTTGGTAATTGTACAAAGATTCTCTTAGGAGAAAACTCCCACCCATCCATCCACATTTCTTACCTAGAATTAGTCCCTAATTACCCTTGGTTGGAGGTTCACATTATTTACCACACCCAAACATGTCAATCATAAAAACATACACCTACCCTGATGTCCTAGCGACCCCAGGGATTCCCCCATCAGAAGTTTTTATGGTTGTCACCACCCACATTTGCAGCTCTGACCTCGAGCCAGTTAACCATCATCACCAAGTTCAACCATTTATCACCATCATGTCTTGTTAATCAATCACATCAAGCTTTGTTTTCATCAGAAATATTGGTCCCTTGTACCAGTACTTATTTTTGATCGGTCGATGCTTCCTTCCTGTCGACTCCGAAAACCATTATCTAGGAAGGAGGAAGTGCCTTGGATGAGCCCATGCTGTTAAAAGGGGCACAGTGATAATTAACATCACCCATTGATGTCATCGATCCTCTTGACATTTGACATCAGAAAAAATTTTCATGTCAAGATGATATCGTACTTAACAAATATTTCACTCTATTAGAATTATTCTCAAACCTGTAACCAATGAGCATCTCTTTCAACAATGCTTGCACGGGAAAATCCCCAATAGTCAAAGACCCATGCCATTACTAAGAATCTTCTTCAGAAATGCCTTACCTAACCAATGCATGGGGGTGCCACATTCAGCTTTTCTATGCACATAAAAAATGACCTGGAGGGCGTCAACAATCATTTTCATCAACCAGTAGCAAGTCACCTACCACAATGTGACTTGATAAAACCAATATCTGTCATATTTTGTTAACTAGTCATTATCATGAGCATGGGACATGCCCGCATCGTAGAAATATTTATCATTTTCCCTCTTACAAGTTTCCCACTGAGCATGGTGTCTTTTTTACTTCATACAAGGGATCTCCCTACTTAGTTCCACAACAAGTTACTCCCTCTCTCTCTCTCTCAAAGGAATCACACAAAAAAAATAAAACATAATGTATTTCAGTTATACAGCTCTTCCTAGACCTCATACATCAGGGGGCAACTGTTAACACCAAAAAATCGTACAGGCACAAGACATTAGAAAAATGTCAATCAGAAGGTACAATTAAATATTTTCAAAGAAGAAATAAATTAGGAAAGGAAATTTTTAAAATTTCCTAAGGTCCAGTTAGGAAATTGGCGGACAACACACCAAAAACAAAGGGTTTTTGAGCACAGCACACCTATCCCTTCATTAGCCACACGGTCCTAAAGATGATGAAAAGTCACCATCTGGGACCACTTGACACACTTGACAAGGGTGATTATTTTTCCAGTACAATAAAGGACAGACGAAATCAAGTGACCTTAAGGAGGTATTCATCCCACAAAGGAATCTCCTCCCCACTCTTGGTTTACTATCAATCTTGGGCCAAGAGAGGGAAGGGAAGTTCAAAAATTTCTATATAAACTGTCAATGGGAAGAGAGAAAGGAGACACATTATTATGCTAGCCAAATTTCTCCATAGGAAACTAGATTGCAAGTGTAATAGAAGAATGATTGGAATGAATCACATGTTGGCCATCTAACATCTCATTCTAAGAGAGAGCTTCGCCATATGACAATGATTGACATTATTTTATAAGATATTGGAGGAGATACTTGTAGGGAACTTGAGAAAAGGATCCCCCCTTGTTCTGATTATTTGAGCTCCATAGCTCAAAGGACTCACTTCAAGAGATTTTAGCATTGTAATTTTCATACCACCAGTGCCTAATAAAGGGAGAATTCTCCATTTGTCTTACTGGGTTGTTGCTCCATTTGAGAATTTGTATCTTGTGCATTTTATGTTTTATTTCATAGTATTTTATGCTTAGCTTACCCTGTGAGTTTTGTTTACATTGTTTATGTTTTTCACTAACAATAACATCATTCTTCTCTGTGTTATTTTGTATACAACAACCAGCTGCTAAAGAGGTGCATTTTGGTACATCCTTGTGGCAAAAGCACCACCACAGGGACTATAAAATCACAAGTAAATAATGGTTACTCATGATGAAAATTTACATGTGAGTCAACAAGTGCAAAGGTAAAGTGGCACCAAAGTATTAGTGAATCATATGAATAAATTCAATTTTAATAGGTGGTAAAGTGAGACATTATGGAAAAACTGGCTTCCCTGTGAAGTGTAAAATTACCAAAAAAAAAAGAGACCCATTATAGAAATCGGTTAGGGATTTCCAATGGTTTTGAAGGTTCATCAAACCGAGCTACAATTTAGTCGCAATGGGTAACATAAAAATGAGGGTTTTTCATATAAAATGGGTTCTTGCCCCTAAATTCAATTCATTTTCATAGTGAGATTTTGAAGAATTTGGAGAGGAGGAGAATGCACTACATCTTAAGGAGAGCGTTGTAGAAAAATTAACCATCATAATTTGGATCAACGATTTCATGTAGGTGGCCTTAATTTTCTCAGATGGCCTTAATGCTTCTTGGAATAATGGTTCATGGTGAAGAATCAAGGGAAGAAGGGGATACAAGAATGAACTACTAGAGAAGGTATAGGATCATCCCCACCCACCAATTCGAACATGGAGACCAAGCAGTAAGTGTGACGTCACATATAGTAGAATATTTGAAGATATGATATATAGGCATCTACGATATGTGATGTGTATATGGTTCATCGGAGAGGCTAGTGGGACAAACTATCCAAGGAATGAGAGGATAATTGACCATACCTAGATCGTTGGGGTCTAGGCTGAGACTTATGTTAATCAAGTGAGAAGGTCACTAGGGGCCATCATGCCCCTAAGCATGGGATACTTCCCCCTAGCATATGATGATGGAGGGGACTGATCGGGTGGGAATGATTCCCTCTAACTGGATGATTTTGTGGAGTGCCATTGTGTTCCAAGTGCTCAAATAAGGGATTTGAGCATCCGGTCCTACTGGCATGAGATCCTCCATAGAATGATGAGTAAATGTAGGGGCATATGTGCCCCCATTTTTATATGGATGGATGTAACATTCTATGTACATGTCAAATGTATTTAGAATAGTGGACTCTAAACACATTGTGATGATGTGGTCACCATTTGTTTATGTTGTGGATGTCTTGTTGAGGGAAAAATGTATGATGGGTTCAGTATGAGAAATGAAATGATGGATTACCAATCTCACTTTGCACTGCATCTATGAAATTATCAAATGTACTGTATTTCTGGATTTGCATGGTGTCACTATACCAAAGAGTGTCTTCGGATATAATGAATCGATGCTCATCTAGACAACGCATAGGTTAATAAAAAAAAATGTTTGGAGGACTTGGTTGTTAATGTAAGATTAGGTGGATAATCCCAAGAGTGATCTGAAGTGATATTAAGTATTTGGATTCCATAGCATATTGGTCATGAGTTAATGCGGAAGGACGTATGCACAATGATGCATATCATCCCAAGGATAATCAGGGGTGGTAATGGATCCCATGATGTCTTCATCGAAATGAAATATAGGAGGATGGGAGGAAGAAGGACCACATAATGAGGAACTACATGAGGAATATTCATTAGAGACAAGGTTCACATGTGCACCATCAAAAGGATTGGATGGATGACTAGTAGCTGTGACATCTACCAATGTTGAGACCGAAGTTTTCTTTGGAGAAGGTTTGACAAAATCACAATAGGAAACCCTAAGATGGTCCCAATACATCGATCCCATGGATGATGACAGGTAGAAAAAATGGGCAGAACTATCCGTCATCTCCACATCGGGAGGAGGGATCTTGATGGGTGGGTTAGAGACCTCCTGTCCTTGTGATGCATTAGGGTTGGGACTCACAGGTAGAGGAGAGGCAGAAGCACAACAAGCAACATCTAACTCGTGAAGGACTTGAGGTATATCACAAAAATATCTGATATGGGGACAACGATGGGAGAAATAAACATAGTTATCACACAAATCATGAGGGTGATTCGTGCGTAAAGCTTTATTCTTCTTATCTAACTCAGGCAAGGTGACAGGACCTCGGGAATGTTAGAGTCATAAAATGTTTCAGAGACCACACCCTTGATATGAGGGAGCTCGGGACAATTATTGGTGGCATGCCCAACAACATCGCACAAAGCACATGGAGGAGTAGGATTTAGCAGCTTAGGAGGAGCGAGCGTTTCTTTGGTTCCCTTTTTCTGGGTTTTCCCCCCCTCGCTAGATGCTTTCGTAATAGTATTGGCTTTCTATTGAGGTTATTGATGAACTGAAGCAAAGGAAATGGTAGGAATAATAGGTTGAACTGGGTCAAAGCTGTATAAGGTTTGAGTGGGTCAGGAGGAGTGTTTGTGAGGTTATCAATGTACCATACTAGGATCCCCAAAGTGATGTTAAGTAGACTCGACATAGCCATTACAGGGGTAGACAATATTCCTAGTGGCGGGAATAATAAAGGTATTTTTCCTAAGGGGTAATGACCTGGGGGAAATGTTTCTAGATGGTTAAGAATTGGAGGAAGGTTTTCGGGATGAAAAGGACCAGCAAAAGGAAATGTACCTGGAGGAATTGTACCTGAAGGATGGGTTGAATTGGGAGCAGGGGGTTACAAAGGGGCTAGCTGCTGGGAAGGCGTACTAGACCACTTGTGGGTAACCCGTGACACTTCACTTAAGTCACTGGTGACAATTGACCCTAACAACAAGATATGGTTGTTTATGCTTCATATCTACAATGACAAAATAAGAAAACCCTACAGCAAAACCCAAAACTTAATACAACAAGAGATAAGTAGTGTAATAACCCAATAGAAGCTTTAAATGAATAATATTTTTATTGAAACACCTGGTGAAGAAGATTTACAACATCAGTCTGTAAATCCCCCTTCATGGGATGTTTCCTTTTGATGTCCTTGTGACTCAACGATCTATTTTTCTCTCAATATGTAGAAAACCCAAAAGCAAAAATGGAACTCAAGTGGGAGTTCAAATGTATGAAGACGATAGTGGTGACGATGATAATGATCATGGTGAAGAATCAATAGAAAATCCTCTTATTTATAACAAAGTATTGAGCTAAACTATGAATTAGAAAATAATAAACAGTTATTGACCAAATCCAAATCTAACAACCGAGAATACTTTATTATATTTTTTAGAGAGGGAAAAGACATTCAAAATGGTCAAATATATTTATTTAGAAAATGGTTGAAGTAATTAACAAATAAAATGATTTATTAATTACTTTTTGAGTATTAAGAAAGGTTTAAATTCGAAATAATTATTAAATAGTGATTTAACAATTATCCAAAAATAAAATTAATGAATAATAAATAAATTGTGATTTATTTAATTATTCCAAGGTGATTTAGTCAAATGTGACAAAGAATAATTATCGAATAATTATTTAATAATTATTCCTAGATAAATTAAACAAATAATGATTTATTCAATTATTCTCATGGTTTTTTTAAATTTTAATCAAAAATAATTTAATAAAAATGGTTTACTAAATTATTCCCTATGGTGAAAGTGATTTTACAATGGTCAAATTAATTCTACATGGTGTATTTCAATCCACCTAGTTAGAAATGACTAGGTGATAATTTTTTAGGTGATAACAGTTTTGTAACATCTATCTTGATGTATTCTAGCAATCCATTGTCATCCAATACCACCTCCATGCGAAGAATATATGGACTGCTAATCTTTGGCCCAAAGTAGCTACATTTTTATGGTTTCTTAGTAAAAGACGCATCCTCACATGGGAAAATATTTTGAAGCGGGGTTTTGTGGGTCCTTCAAGGTGTCCCCTATGTCAGAACGACATCGAAACCATCGATCATCTATTGGACCTCTGCCCCATATCCAACACTTTTTGGGATAGGATTGAAATACTATGGAGAAGATTCAATCGAGATAGGGGCAACATCACCAATACCATTAGAAAATGGTAGGATAATCCCTACTCCAGCAATACTTTAAATCATCTCTAGGAGTTGATTCCAGGTCTAATCATATGGAATCTCTAGAAAGAATGAAATAGCAGGATCTTTAAAGACACAACCTCAAATCGAGAGAAAATTAGGGCCAAGCTACACAGCAACTTAGAAGAAACTCTCGTCATGGCTCACTGGGGGAAGGATGACCTCCTGACAGCCATTGTTGAATGTAATATTTGGAACAATTAACACATCTGCATTAAGCCCGCAATGGATAACTCCTCCCTGAGCACAGGTAGGATCCGTGCACCTGAACAATGGAACCCCCCCCCCCCTCGCGGGCTAGTTTCTTCAAGTGCAACTTCAATGGAGCCTCCAAATGCAACCAGGGGAAGCCGGATTTGTGGGTATCTTCGTAGATTCTAATGGAAACCCCCTACACACCTACTATGGAAACCTGGGGTGAGATAGCAACAACTTTGCGGAGCTAGAGGTGCTAAACCCTTGGTTAAATTGAGAGGGGGGGTGAACCATATTAATACATTAATGGACTTTTAAAACTTTCTTTTAAACTTATTTACACCTTCATCTCATGATCAACTTATTGTATAATGAAACAACAATATTAATATGTGGGTAGCAAGTATTAAGAAGATTAAATACATAACATCAACACATAATCATCATGCATATAGACAACAGATATAAGTGGAAACCCATAAGGGAGAAAACCACATCTTATTATTGTTGTGATGCAAAGGAAAGCTCCAACTCCCTCTCACCAGTGATTTTTTGTAGGCTCCAACCTACAGGAGGACACTACCTCAAATTATGCAAGCTATAACTTTCAATAAAGCTCAAACTCCCATCTATTTTCTGCAGGCTACAACTCACAGGAGGCTCCTACCTCAACCAGCTACAACTGGACATCTATCAAGCTACAACTTGATATGGAAGCACCAACTTCCTCACACTACAATAAAATCATATGCTGATTTACCTGGATATCAGCTCTATTTTTCTCCTGCTTCACTCTTGTCCTTCCAACCTTCAAATCTACTTTATATCAGCTCTAGATCTTCACAGCTTCTCTGTATGCTCTGTCTTATTCTTCCACTCTCTTACCTCTCTATGCACATTACAATAACATCATTTATAGATATCACTTCATGGTTGCTTGTATTCTATATGGGAATATGAAGTGAATGGGCATGACTCTTTCCTTCCACCCATTCATTTCCTCAGAATATACTCATTTAAATATTAAACTGGATTTTTTCTTTGCCTATGGAGACTTCCCTTTGCATAACAGACAATATAAAATAAATAATACATGTATAGTTACAATCAATTATTTTACTCGGCCCTTTTAGTTTCTTAGCTTTGTTGTGTGTTTTTCCTCTTCTGCTTGCAGTCCTTTTTTCTTTTCTATTTCTGCAGTTATATTTCAACTGTGTTGCATAACTGCCCTTTTTTCCCGACTTGACCCATGTTGTTGCATTGTTCTGCACGAGTTCGGATCCTTTTACTTACCTGAGCCTTTCTCTGTTTTGTTTAGTCTTTTCGTTTGACTCACTGCCGCAACATTGTTCTTCTTTCCGGCTTCTTTACACAACCTCTTCGGACCTTATTAACAGAGCACACATAAAAGATGTGAAACAAGGGTTATCGGGTCCCACACTACTTGACCAATCACAATATGTCGCACATTTCTTGCCTGCACCTTTTAAAGTTTTGAAAAAATATCAAAATACGTAGGGAATCACAAACTATTACTTTAAACCCAATTAAACATAAAACCCAAAGAAATTACATACAGGCAAAACTTCTTTACTGGAGGGTCCCATAACACTTTCCACCAATCACAGGCGATCGTACTTCGCAACATTTATGATTTAACTTAGCAGCTAAACCTTATTTCTTGCGATATGCGAGATTGCGCTGGTGCGCAGTGCTAACACGTGGCTCCTCCCTCATTGCATCACATACTTACGTCCTTCCCGCATCGCATCGCAAAACAACTTACCATACCGTGCAAAGCATAAGCGATGTCTGCTAACATTTGAAATGTGCAAACTCGCGATTCGTCAATCGTCATTGATTTGCCACATGATCTAACAGTCCTCGCTACTTTTCATGCTATGCCAACACGTGTCCTTTCTCCACTTTGCATCGCATACAATTTAACTTACCTTGCGACGACCTTAAGTGCTATCTACCACCATTTTTGATGTGAAAACTCGCGATTTGTAATCCACTATTGATCTTTCGCCTTTGCTTCTACGATCTAATCCTGACAGTCCACTCATCCTTCATGTGACTCTTCTTCATCTCTTCCACTCACTCTGATCTTTGCCTTTTGTTCTTAATAAATTCTGGAATTCAATATTTTCCGTCTGATCACCTCCCTTGGAATTCTTCTAAGATTTCTTTACCTTAGTCAATTTCTGTTTGTTTATACTGTCACTGCTCTTCAACATCGGTTCCTCCACGCTACTCCTCTTGAACTTGTTCTATATTCTTCAACATGAATCTATCCTGAGCTTTATCATGTCACCGCTCTGCAACACTAGTTCATCCATGCTACTCCTCCTGAGATTGTTATGTATTCTTCAACGCAAATCTCTCCTGAGCTTTATTCAGTTTCTAAACATGTTGATCTCTCCTAAGCTTGTTCTTTTATTCGTTATTCACTCCGACTTGGGATTATTATGCTTGTTGCACACCTTTGTGCTTCTATGCTGCCTTTATTGTTTCTCTGTTGCCTTTTCTGCTTCTCTACTGCTCTTTTATGCTTTCTTACTGCATTTTTGCCTAATCTGTTGTTTTTCCTTTGTGCTCCTTTTCCATCTATGACAATATTTCCAATAATCTCCCCCTTTGGCATTGATGGCAACACTTCCTCCAACACTCCAATACTTCCTCCAAGACTTCCTCCCCCTTTCATTCTGAGAGGTGTATTTCTTCCTCTGCTTGCTTTTCAGAAGAGCCTTTCTTCTTTTGCTTGCCTTTCCTCCCCCTTTGACATCAATGGCAAAGGGTTGCACATTTCCCAGTGTGGTTTCTATCCTTGCATTTTATTTTTGAATTGTATTTGGGCCTTCTTCTTCTGACTTTATCCCTTGATGCTCCAAACTGGTGTACCAGAGTTG